>SJYC01122884.1:0-32388 GCA_006408675.1 Madoqua kirkii
AGTTTATGAGGAGAAATAAACGTGCCCACTGCCAAGCCCTTGTTTTTCCAATGCCACTTGTCATGTTCCCATCCATTCTCTATTGACTCACCATTAGGTGATCGCCTTATCTCATGCTAATAGTTTTATCCACTGAAAATAGACAGAAGCCCAGGCGCTTTCTTTTGCCTAAATTTAGAGAAGCAAATAAATAAATAAAGAGAAGTCTGAAAAATCTGAAACCTTTGGAGCCAAATTCCCTGTCCCTGTTTGCTATGTAAAGTATGGCTCATTTCTTTGATCTTGAGTAATAATAATTCTGAGGAGTTATACTGTTTTCATATGCTTCAAAGCTGTGTCAAAGTTTTGCTGCTTAAGGGTACTTCTTTATTCTGTTGGCTCTTGGGTACCAAGATGACAGGTCTTCTGTATGAGGTGGAAGCTTTTTTAAGTCGTAGCCTTCAGCAAAACATCAAATTACCAAATCCGGGGTAACATACTTCTACACAAATGCCTTTCCTGTAGATATATTATACCCTATATATTAAATACTTTAGTGTTACATGCTACATTTTATGTGCAATAGAAAGTGATGGTTTGAGGTAGCCTTGGGGGGACTTTTTTTCCACAAGCAGAAAAAGCTAGTATATACCGTATCAAGTATGGTTTTTACAGGACTTTCTGCCCGAAGGCCTTTGTAAATAAGTAATGATCAACAGATTGGCTGTGGGTTTTTGAAAAGCATGCCTGTGTCAGTTTGCATGATGGGGGAGAATTTTCAAAGTGGGTCTTGCTTTCATTGCCTGTCGGAGAGGGGCTGAGGGAGGCAGTCATCCCGGGCTGGGGCTGTCTGCTCTGCGGTACATCAGAATTGCTAAACGTGGGTCAGGTGGTGAGCTGAAACTTGCCGAGCTGCAGAACTCAGGTTTCTGGTGTTGCTGCCTTTGGGCTGCTGCTGCGGCTGTGGCTGCTGTTATTGGAGCTCTTTACCCCGCCAGCCCATGATGACCTCGATCGGTGCTCAGCTGGAACGGGCTGTCCCATGACAAGTCAGAAAGCCTTGACATTCCTCTCCAACTTTCTGTGTTCTGGGTACTTTACAGAGTCAAGATGGGAGTCTGTCTGTAGAGACTCCATAAACTCTGTGGAGCCCTGCTGCCCTTCATTTCCAGGGTAGGAATGAAGAGCCTGTGGGTGGTTTGGTTTGAATCCCCGACTCTGGCCATGAGGTTGCCAGGGCTTATTTTTTTCTAGCTTCATCTTGCTGATTGACAGGAAGCAGAGTCCCCCTATCTTCTACCACATCTGCAAACACTCCCTATCTACTCTACAAGAGATGGGACTCGCAGGTCCTATTCCTTATGACCTGAAACATCCATAAAGGAGGCTAATGACTCATTTGAAGTGGGTGTTTCGACATGAGTTTGTGGCTTGCTGCTTGAGCAGAATCAATCATTCTGAATGCGGGCAGGTTTTAGTGGCCTATGGGCAGTGATAGGAAACTTTCTGAGAGAAACTGGAGAGCCCAGAATGGGCCGGGCTGGGCTCTAATTTACCACTGTGGCCTCTGCAAATAAAACAGACTCCTGCATGAGGGATCCTCGCAAGCCATCTGCCAGCAGGAACTGCAGCAGCGACTCTGTACTAACGGTCTTTGTCTCCCCTTTGTTCCGGTAGCTGGCCTACCCTTGCTTTCGAGCGTCGCATCACTCTCTGCACCATCGTTAGATGAGCTGCCTTGCTCGGTGTGTCTGGATCCTGAGGCAGGATGTCTTTTCAGTTACCCTGACACAGAAAACGGCCCTCACAACCAGACTGAGCCAACGGCAAGCGTCTGTGCTCCAAGTCAGGGGTCTGTGCGTCCTGATAGAGACCTTGGGCTTTAGATCCCGCCAGGGAATAGACTGAGGAGGTGACCGGGGCCCTGTTATTCTTCTCCCTGTTGGCCTCTGAACATGGAATGGTTTAAGGAGCCTCTCCTAGCCTCCCTCTAAAATCACCAAGCACCTGTTGCCCAGTTCTCCCTACTCAGTGGGTATGTGTCCTGTAAGCATAGCTGTGTCTTCCTTCCATTTAAGGCTCTAAGCAAAGCACTTTGTCCCTGAATAACCGAGTCAAGGGTTCTTAATTAGTAAAGAATCTAGTAAGTAATCTTACTCTAGAAAGTCCTACCTAATTGGGAAGACATGAATCAACATGGTTTAGTTTCCAAACCCATTTTATTCACTGCTTCACTCCTGCACCTGCTGGAGGGAACAGGGTAGTGCTCAGGCCAGCGCAAGTGGCTTGATGTGGCTGGAGAAAGAGGTTCTTAGAGTTGACAATATGAGAGTGTTCTGGCTTCATTAGGGTGCTGCCAGATCCCATTAGGGCTTCCCAGGTAATGCTGGTGGTAAAGAACCCCCCTTCCAATGTAAGAGATATAAGAGACACAGGTTCAATCCCTGGGTCAGGAAGATCTCCTGGAAGAGGGCAAGGCAACCCACTCCAGTATTCTTGCCTGGAGAATCCCCAGGGATAGAGGATGGTAGGCTACAGCCCATGAGGTAGCAAAGAGTTGGACACAACTGAAGCGACTTAGCAGGTACACAGACCCATTGACTGTTCAATGAAATCTATCTAGAAAGACTTTCTAGGGAAAAATAAAAAGCTCATTGGACACCATTTTGACCACAGTTGAAGGAGATTCTTGGATTCTCTGAATTCCATCCCCGTTTACTATCACATTCAGTTCATTTCATGACCACCTTCAAGTGGTTGCCTTCACGGATGCTTTTTGACTGTTGAGAAGATATCTTCAGTGGATAGACCGGTATGGGGAAAACGTCCTGGCTCCTTTGCTCTTTCCTCAAATGCACCTTCAAAGGTTATGCCTTTCAGCTGCCCACTTCTATTTCCTTTCTCGGATTAATTTTTATCTGGGAATGAGTCAGAGAGAATCTGCTGTACTCAAGATGTTGTAGGTCTTTGAGGATACGGAAACAAAGTGGACTATAGTCTTCAGATTATATGGATTTAGTGAAGTGAGTGAAAGTCACTCAATGACTAACTCTGTGACCCCATGGACTATACAGTCCATGGAATTCTCCAGGCCAGAATACTGGAGTGGGTAGCCTTTCCCTTCTCCAGGGGAATCTTCCCAACTCAGGGATCAAACTCAGGCCTGTGTCTTCAAAAGGCTCATGGTTTAATGTGGGAGATAGACAAGAATATACAACAAAATAGAATAAGGCAGGGTGACGACCTACCAACATAGGCTGTGAGAACAGAGAGCACCCTCATTGCCTGTGGTTTGGGAGGCTGAGCCTGGGCTGTGAAGAATGAGGAGAACTCTTGACTAATAGCACTACCCACCCTTGTCCACTGTTTACCAGGTGCCAGGCATCATTTCTAGAGCATTACATCTGTTATTTCATGGAACCATAACTACATGAGGAGGGACCACTGTTTCATTTTATGGATAAGTAAGTTGAATCACAGAGATATAAAGAGTAGTAAATCTAATAAGTCTTATCTAATTGGGAAGATATGAACCTAAATGGTTTAGTTTCCAAATCCATGTTATTTACTGCTTCACTCCTGCACCTGCTAGAGGCCAAAGGGTAGTGCCTAGGCCGTTACAAGTGGCTGGAGAAAGAGGTTCTTAGAGTTGACAGTATGAGAGTGTTCTGGCACTTAGTCATGACGGCCTTTCCTGTCGTAGGCTAGAACCTTGTGGGTTTTTGAGGAAGCAGTACCCTAACTTGTGTTTTGAGAGATCACTGATGATGGTATAAGGAAGGGTTTAGAAGCCTGCATCTGGGCCTTCTGGAGACACATGATACATACATTCAGAGGTGTGAAGGGAAGGCTTATCCCTGCCTTGGCCTCTGCCAAAGTCCTTTGGGTACCAAATCATTCAGGGTCTGCTGTCGAACCGTGGGCCAGATGTGGACTAAACAATCTTTCCAAGAAGGACATATAGCATTCCCGGCATCAGTTACACCGCTCTTCTCAGGTGCTGGGGGACTTGGGATAAGACACCATGGGCCCTGAGGATCTACCCAGGGTGTGTTAAGTAGACACTTTCCACAAGGAGATAGCCCCTAGCCAGGCTAGTGGGGATAAATGAAATGCCCCAGAGATAAATTGAACACTGTGAAAGGAGCTTCATATCCTAAGACCCAGGAAACATGAGCGGTTTGTTTTCTGAATGAAAGTGGAAATATGATTGGAGAAAAACAGATTATCCTCCTTGTGGGCACTAACTGATCATTAAGTGAAGTAAACTCATCTGCTTGTTAAGTTCCATCCCCTCCCTTTTGATTCATACCTCTCACTGGGTCTTTTTTGTTAGGACTGCCAGCTTGAAAGGTTTTAGTAATAGAAAACGGCAATGTGGCCTGAGTCCACTCAGAGCTGGAGACAGAATGCCATTCTCACAATTCCGTCCACTGGGCAGAATGAAGAAGGAAAGCTAGGCAGCTTAGCTGAGTAAATTCACCTCTTAATGCACAAACAAATCACAAGTGACAGGCCCCCCCAGGACTGGAGAGGGAAGAAATGGTGAGTCTCGTCATCCCACGGCTGGGGTGAGTTGGACACAGCTCCCTGGACACAGAGCATGCTCAGCAGAGGGTCATTATCCCATCCCCTGGTTTCAAGAGCATCTTGTCCACTCTCGTCCAGGACTGAAGAACATGTCAGATCTCCTTGCTTGTCTCTCAGACATAAAGGCACTAATTTCCTTCTTCCTCTGAGAACAGTGGCTGCCTAGCAAGAGATGACATACTCAGGAGCAACAGTTCTTGATTGTTGGGTAGGGGGAAAAAAGTGCAAGTAGAGATACTGAAAGTGTGGCCAGAGTGGCCTGAAGGTTTTCTCAAGGTGGCTCCCAGGATGCTTTTCTGGTGGGATTTGGGGGTCGGGGTAGGGGCAGCCGTGTCTCAAGAGAGAGTATTATCCAGGATGGTGGAGGCAATGGTGAAGCAAGAATTAAGGTTGGAGCCAGAATCCCATAGTCAGGATCCTTGCAACATAGCAGGAAATAGAACCCACTCAGAAATAAAATGTAAACAAGAATGAGGCAGATCTACTGAGTTAGAACCATTTATGGTACTGAAAACCCAAGTATGGACCCTTTAGAGGAGACCACCTGAGACCCCCTCCAGTCTTCTCTGATTGGTGCAGCCAGAGATGCGTGTGTGTGACCTGCTGCTCCTGAATGTGGCTTTGAAGGACTTAGTCAATACCTGCCAGGTTGCTTTCTGTGGAATGGAAGTGATGGAAACCAAGGAGGGTAAAAAATGGAAATATGTGTTGTACTTAATAAGAATGAATATTTCATCTATTTTTTTATGCTTATTTACCGATTAGCTCTTGGAGATAGAGGTCAGCAAGAGAGAGTCACTTGCATCTGGGTTAGAAATTTCCGTCAAATGTTGACACAACCCCTAAAGTTCCAGAGAGTCACAGAAAGAGAGTCAGAGCTGGTGACCTGGATTTGCTTTTGTCCCCAAATCTGCATTCTCCATTTGAAAAGCAGGGACTAGTGTGAAGCATGTGAGGTATCTCCTTCAACTCTGCCCTGACGCCCCTCCATGGTCCCACTCTGGTCCTGTCCTTGTTGAAGAGGACTGTAACCTTCCTTCCAGTCTGTGTGTTCCAAATAGATGTTAACTATGAATAGGATTGATTCGAACCACAAAGCCTGTCCATCTCGGTGAAACTTGACGACAGTGATCCTTAAACTTTAGCATGCATCAGAAGAATATACAGCACTTTGTTAAGACAGAGTAAGTCTGGGCTTCACTGGAGAACTGCATTTCTTCAAAGCTCCCAGGTGATGCGAGGCAGCTGGTGTGGGGCCACAGTTTGAGAATTGCTCCTTACATGAATCAGAGCAGTGGGAGAAACTTCATGTGATGGGGCCCCTTCTCACAGAAATATTCAGACCTGGCACTGGAGCACTAAATAGTTGCTTAGTTAAGAACATCTGTATTGACCACCACTGGGCATCAAACATGAGTGCTTTGTGCTGATCAGTTGCAGCAGCTGGCTCTGGGCATCTTCCAGGTAGCTTGAATGGTTACAGACATATTTATAGGGCCTCCCTTCTCATCACCATGCCCTATTACAGACACTGTTCCTGTAAAGTGGGAAACTGCCCAAGAGCCTTGACTGTTCCCCAAACAAGCTGTTATAGGAAATTAAAGTTGAATGGGCTTTCTCTGGACACTTTTTCTGGTGTGCATGGAAGGCCTGGGGCACTGTGTTGAAGAGATAGTCAGAGACCAGAGATCATTCATCCTCAGCTTCTCTTGGTACTTGGTTGTTTATTGAGCATCTACTAAGTCCTCTGCTGGGTTCCAGAAATGTGTGGGAGAGTAAAATATGAGTTCCCTGCCCTGAAGAACATCACCAACTAATGAATAAGAGAGTCGTGCAAATTATTATCTCTGAAAGATTATCTCACTTCTGTAAGAGTTCCTAGCCATGTCTGTCTGAGGTTATGGAGGAGGACAGCTCAGGAGGAGCATTTGATGCAAATTATGAGGCTTCAGAAATGTCCTGATACCCTTACTATGGGACATAATAGATACTCAATAAAATCACTCTCACCATTGGGAGGAAAGGCCTACAAACGCAGGAGAAATCACCCAACTTTATCAAGACTCCCGTTTCACAGGAGGACCACCACAGGATTGGCCTCAATCTAGATGGGATGCCTGTGATGATAGGAAAGGCTGTGCCATGTAAGTAGAAATGAGGTCCTGGAAATCAAGCAAGGAAAGGAGACAATTTAAAAGCCATGTGGTAACTTTCTCTTTCATACCTTTGGTTTGGTTGGTTGGTTTTGGTTCCTTGTACTTAGTATAAATCTCTGAAGTCCAGCACAGAACCCACTGCCACAGGAAAAAACTCAGATTCTCTTCTTTGGGGAACTGTGCTCTTTAAAATATAATGCCAGCTTTCTCACAGCAGGTTTGCTAGAGAAGGGATTTGTGGTTTTGCTTTAGGCTGTTGTCTTCAAGGCAAGCTTTTTGTGTGTCTGCTGTAGCTGGGCATTTATTTCGCTTCCTGAGATTAATTGATGGCAAGTGACATTCCTTGCTCTGTAAATCCTCAAAACAATGATCTTTTATTCTTTTTTTGAAGTCAGGCATGCTAATTTCTAGCTGTGGACTTTGGAGGTGTGCGCTGAGATTCAAGAAGCATAGCTATGAAAAATTTAACTCACTGGGGCTTCTCAGTTGTTATAAAAATGTGGGTATTCCTAAATTCAGTCTTCAGATATCAGGACAAGACAAAAGCATGTCTAGCCTTAATTGATTATTGAGTTCACACCAGCTGTGCATTTCATAAATGCCGGACATGCTGCTTTTCCTCTCTTGGCAGCATAGGGCACTGCAGCTTGAGGTATGCAGTGGGGAATGAACACGATCCAGCTGCTTCCTGCATGTGGGAAGGTGTGAGATAGGGACCAAGCACCACTGACTTCAAGTTAAGAAGACTTCTCTCGGCAAAGCCTTGTTCTCTTCCCTCTAGCTGTGTTATCTTAGCCACATTCTGTTTCCCATCCATGCAAATGGATCGTAATAACAGAAATTGCCGGTGTCGTTCTGATGAGTACATTATAAAATGTAGGTAAAAGTTTTACCACAGCAACATTTGTAAGAGCTCAGCCCAGGATGGCTGTTCATCTTGGTAGCAATAGTAGTAATATAGTAGTGAGAGGAATAGTAGGAGAACCCATCTTTATTATTGAACCACACTCTTTTTCCTGTCTCCTTTCTACCATTATAAGAGCTACAGATATATGACTAGATTCTTTGTTGTGGTTATCCAGTCATGTCTGACTCTTTGTGACCCTTGGACTGCAGCACGCCAGGCTTCCCTGTCCTTCACCATCTCCCAAAGCTGTCTCAAACGCATGTCCATTGAGTCGGTGATGTCATCCAACCATCTCATCCTCTGTCGTCCCTTCTCCTTCTGCCTTCAACCTTTCCCGGCATCAGGGTCTTTTCTAATGAGTCGGCTCTTCACATCAGGTGGCCAGAGTACTAGAGCTTCAGCTTCAGTATTAGGCCTTCCAATGAATATGCAGGATTGATTTCCTTTAGGACTTACAGGTTTGATCTCCTTGTAGTCCACGGGACTCTCAAGAGTCTTCTCCAACACCACAGTTCAAAAGCATCAGTTTTTTGACACTCAGCCTTCTTTATAGTCCAACTCTCACATCCATACATGACTACTGAAAAAACCATAGCTTTGACTAGATGGACCTTTGTTGGCAAAATTAAATCTCTGCTTTTTAATATACTGCCTAGGTTTGTCATAGCTTTTCTTCCAAGGAGCAAGCATCTTTTAATTTCATGGCTGCAGTCACCATTTGCAGTGATTTGGGCCCCCTCAAAATAAAGTCTGTCACTATTTCCATTGTTTCCCTATCTATTTGCTATGAAGTGATGGGACCAGATGCCATGATCTTCGTTTTTTTGAATGCTGAGTTTTAAGTCAGCTTTTTCTCTCTCCTCTTTCACTTTCAAGAGGCTCTTTAGTTCCTCTTCACTTTCTACCATAAGGGTGGTGCCGTCTGCATATCTGAGGTTATTGATATTTCTCCCACCAACTTTGATTCTAGCTTGTGCTTCTAGCCTGGCATTTGCATGATGTACTCTGCATGTAAGTTAAATAAGCAGGGTGACAGTATACAGCCTTGACATACTCCTTGCCCAATTTGGAACCAGTCTTTTATTCCATATCCAATTTTAACTGTTGCTTCATGACTTGCATGCAGATTTCTCAAGAGGTAAGTAAGGTGGTCTGGTATTTCCATTTCTTTAAGAATTTTCCACAGTTGTGATCCACACAATCAAAGGCTGTGGCATAGTTGTTGAAGCAGAAGTAGATGTTTTTCTAGAATTGTCTTGATTTTTCTATGAGCCAACAAATATTGGCGATTTGGTCTCTAGTTCCTATGCCTTTTCTAAACACAGCTTGAACATCTGGTAGTTCTTGGTTCACAGACTGTTGCAGTCTAGCTTGGAGAATTTTGAGCATTACTTTGCTAGCGTGTGAAATGAGTACAATTGTGTGGTAGTTTGAACATTCTTTGGCATTGCCTTTCTTTGGGATTAGAATGAAAACTGACCTTTTTCAGTCCTGTGGCCACTGCTGAGTTTTTTTTGAATTTGCTGGCATATTGAATATAGTACTTTAACAGCATCATTTTTCAGGATTTGAAATAGCTCAGTTGGAATTCCATCACCTCCACTAGCTTTGTTGCAGTGATACTTACGAAGGCCCACTTGACTTCACATTCCAGGATGTCTGGCTCTAGGTCACAACATCATGGTTATCTGGGTCATGAAGATCTTTTTTGTATAGTTCTTTCATGTATTCTTACCATCTCGTCTTAGCATCTTCTGCTTCTATTAGGTCCATACTGTTTCTGTCCTTTATTATGCCCATATTTGCATGAAATATTCCCTTGGTATCTCTAATGAAGAGATCTCTAGTCTTTCCCATTCTGTTGTTTTCCTCTATTTCTTTGCACTGATCACTGAGGAAGGGTTTCTTATCTCTCCTTGCTAGTCTTTGGAACTCTGCAATCAGATGGGAATATCTTCCCTTTTCTCCTTTGACTTTCACTTCTTTTCTTAGCTATTTGTAAGGCCTCCTCAGACAACGATTTTGCCTTTTTGTATTTCTTTTTCTTGGGGATGATTTTTGATCACCGCTTCTTGTACAATGTTATGAACTTCCATCCACAGGTCTTCAGACACTCTGTCTATCAGATCTAATCCCTTGAGTCTGTTTGTAGTACTACAAATAGATTATACAGTATTCCACTGTATAATCATGAGAGATTTGATTTAGGTTATACCTGAATGGCCTAGTGGTTTTCCCTACTTTCTTCAATTTAAGTCTGAATTTTGCAATAAGGAGCTCATGAGCTGAGCCACAGTCAGCTCCCGGTCTTGTTTTGCTGACTGTTTAGAGCTTCTCCATCTTTGGCTGCAAAGAATATAATCAATCTGACTTCAGTATTGACTGTCTGGTGATGTGTAAGCAAAGTATAAAGAATGATGATAATAATAGTAGTTAACATTCAGTGAGGGCATGCTCTGTGTTAAGTTCTGTGCCAGGTGCGTGCCTGTCTTTACTCAGACTGTCCTTAAATTGAAACCATTAGTTAACGATGACATTTAACACTCCCATTTTACAAATGAAGAAACTTGCCCAGTGTAGCAAGTAGTAGATGAGCCAAAATTTGAAGACAAACATTTTGGCTCTGGAGCCAGTATACACAGCATTATGCTAAAGAAATAGTTGATTTTCTTCTATCAGTGGTATCCACTTCCAAAAACTCCCTTGGAGGATCTTGGTTCCGCTGAACAAATTAACTGGTTGGTGTCTTGGCTTTTTCTTTTTCTTTGGATGGGGTTGTCAGAGGTATTGATCCTCAAATGCGTAAGTTAAAGACCAGGAAGCCTCTCAAGCAGAGCAGATCTAATTGGGTATGTATGTGGCTCAAACTCTTTCATGAAGATATTGTATATTTCTGGTATGTTTCCATATATTCCTAAACTGATGCAGGATGCTTCTTTCGTTTAAATGAATAGCTGAGCCCTAAGGTGCACGAGGACAGCCAGGGTGATCAGTGGAATGACATCTGGTCAATTGTGCCCATTTTTATTCAAGGTGCACAACTGTACTCATTCGCTCAGGCTGCCATAACAAAGCTCACAGACTGAGTGTCTTGAACAACAGAAATTAATTTCCTTATAGCTCTAGAGGTTGGAAGTTCAAGATCAAGCTGATGGAGGGGTTGGTTCCTTCTGAAGCCATGAAGGAAGGATCTGTTTCAGGCCTCTCTTCTTGCTGATAGATGGCCGTCTTCTCCTTGTGACTTCACATCATCTTCCCTTTGAATGTGCTTGCCTGAAGATCCTCCTTTTGTAAGGACAACAATCATACCGAATTAGGGCCTGCCCTAATGACTCCGTTTTAACTGTGCTACCTGTTTAATTTTGAGCATATCTCAAAATACAGTTACAGTCTGAGATGCTAGGAGTTAGGGCTAAAACATACAGATTTTGTGGGATGCAGGGGGATACAATTCAGTCCGTAACAAGTACACAGCAGATATCCTTCCCTCATGGTTTCACCCTAAAACAAGGCATGTAGGTGGTAACAGATGAGCCTTGAATCAATTATGGTCCATTTGGTGGGAGCTAGGTTTACTTTGTGAGTTGAGGAAGCATATAAAATAGTTCAGATGCGAAGGGCAGTATCTAGGATTGGTCTTCGATTCCAACTAAGTCTTTAAAGGAGTTGTCTGAGAACTTAAGAAAGTGACTGTCTTCGTCATTTTGTAAACTAATAAAGATGAGATTCTCTGTTCAGGGAGGGTTCTGATGGTCCTCCTTTCCACATATAACAAACTGCCTTATTCTTCTCCTGGGCCTCCCCTAACCAAAGCATTGTTTATTGACAGGCTCAAGGAGCAGAAGTTCCTGTGGAATCCCTGACTCTTTACTCTTCACCTATGTCAGAGATCTCTCAGTAGCCTGAGCCACACTATGTCACTTGCAATGATGCAGGAACAGACATGGCGAAGAAACACATCCTGTCTGGCCCAGAGTAGTAACAGACTCTCATGCTACTGGACTGATTCACAGTCTAAGATTCCTCCCCGACCTCTAGTGAATCTAGTTAACAGGGAGTAGTTCTGGTCATCAGTCTTCAGGATAAGTGCTCCTTCTCCTCCATCTTTGCTCCAAAAACAACTTTTCTATGCTTACCTCATGCCCTCCAGCCTTTTGATACCCAATAGTGGTTAAAAAACACAAACTCTCCAGGCACCTCTTGTTCGTTGAGAGAACAGTGCTTCAAATCTTAAAGATCTTCGAGGCTCACCCAACATTTACAATGAAATCAACTCTGTTTCCACAGCTCCTTAGGAATGTCTCAAATGACGAGCGATCCACTGCCTTGGGAAACAACTCATGTCATTTTAAAAATACTTCCCATTTGTATGACATTCTTCCTTTTTGGAAACTTGAGTTTGGCTCTATCTAAATCCGTAGTCTGAGCTCTATCGGTCATATTCAATCAGCTGAACCCATCTCTTCCACTTACTCCCAGCGCACATCCGAGTGCCACTTGGGAGCCTGGCCGAGTCTTCTGTACCTTAGGTCAGGCAATACAATATCTCCAAGATAACATCTTAAGTTTGGATCTTCTTTGGGGCCTCAATCCTCTGAATGGCTTCTAGTGGATCATGACTAAAATAGGCTGAGATTCCTTCTCACCTTTCAGGGCTCAGAGCAAATGTTCCCTTCTTTGCAAAGGTCTCCTTGATCACTCAAATACCAGGCAATTGACAACTTCCTGGTATTCTCAGACCACCTTGTACATTACTTTGCTATAACACTTGCTGCAGTGTTATCACAACTGTTGATGGGCATTTTCTCTCTTGCTCAGTGTATGATAACCCTTTCTTTAACAAGGCACTGAGCCTTCATCATTACAGTCTCCTCCATTCCTGGCACAGAAGAGGAGGTTCAGGTTTACTGGTTGCTTTACTGATTCAAGAGACCAAAGGTCAAATTTCAGGTACCATGACTGGTCAGAAAAGGAAATATGTTTGTTCAGGGAGATTTTTGACGGTCTTCAGATGATCCTCTTTTAGGAACATCCTGTACGACTTATATTTAAATGATCTTGGAGCAGGCTGAGAAGCTTGCAGGAAGCACAGAGTGAGACGTGGTTTACCACTGAGACCTCCCTAATGCTTCTAGATGTTCCAGCACAAATCCTGGCTTGCAGCTCTTGTGTCAAATAATACGTGGGGTACCCAAATCCTCACCCTGGTTAATGAGGCTTGACATTAAAATTCTTCTCATTGAGGGGCAGTTGATCATCAGGCTCGCTTATTTACTTTTCTAAGATGAGGGTTGGAGACCAGTATGACCAAGGGACGATTCCTCCCAAGCAAGATAGGAAATCAAAATGTATCTCCTCCCTTTCAAGGCACATATTTTCCAAAAGGAATTTTGGCCAGCTTGCTACATCATTTGCTTGCTTGCTAATATTATATGAATATAAATCCTGAATATTGGGGGCAGGAATACTGAGACATATTCCTTGAGATAATACTCCTCTCCAACCAATAAGCAAACTGACTCTGTATCTTCAGGGAAAATTTGTTAAGACTCTCTTCCAACTAAAATACATTCTAGGGCTAGGAAGAAAGAATCTAATCTGTTCATTTTCTCAGACTCCTTCTTTATGGGGAGTAGTGGATATCTATAGAACTCTTAAAAAAATTCTTCAAGGACAAAAATATTCAAGTTTTCTCTTGCTATGATCTGTAACCCATTCTTATCAGCAACTGCCTCTTTACTTTAGCATTTTGGGCTGAGTTCAGTGTTTGAAAGGTGACCTGCTGGTTTACAACACTTCCAGACTTTGCAGCAATCCAGCGACTGAGATGTTATTCCGAGCTGATTGTTCTCCTTTTAAGATCAGATAGGACAGTTCCTGTAGTAATCTAGCATGTTCATGGAAGAAAACTTTGTAGGACTGCCCTGCACAATATTTGTCATTTGGTGCAGCCTAAAAGAAAATTCGCAGGACTAGATAAATGCAGTCTTAAGTGGGATTGGGAGGCCTGCTAGGAGGGCCATGGTAGGAATTCCAAATGTTCAATGCTGGGTCTCTGGACCATATCAGAGGGACTGCTTAACACTGTCTATATTCCAAACATACAGATGAGAAACATCAGAGAAATTTCCGAGGAAGAAATATTAAGAACTAAAAGTTCACTTTTACGCTTGAAATAGATGGTTTAAAAGGTAAAATAACTTTAAACTTTTGAAGTTTCAACTTATTTATATTTTCTATTTCAAATTGATGAGATTATTCTGGGGAAACAGTTTCACTGTACAGATAGGTAACAATGCCTGGGATACTGTCCTAATTGTACATGGTCATTGTTGTAGACACTCAAATACCTCCCTCAAAATGGAGGGCCAGAATCTCTGTCAGAGATAGAATCTAGACAACAGATATGGGCCAAGATGCAGGATTTATATTTCTTATGCTGTACGCTCATTAGAGCTGCCTGATTCTATTGTAATTCGTATGGTTGTTGGTAAGGGCTCTGCCAGTCCGCTGGAGGGAGGCCTCTACAGAGACATCTTTTTTCTCCACCAGTAAATAAGGCAAGAGCAAGTGAACGTAGCTCTGAGAATTCAAGACAAGTTTATTAAGATGCCTCTGAGCTCGAGGCTGTCCTCTATGGAGGGAGTGTGGCAGCTGGGAGGTGAAGGCACAGGCAGGGGGCAATGCATCATTGGACAGCGAGTGCAAATACAGTTGTCAAGGCAAGGAGAGAGGGCGTTGTTTAGTATTGAAATCATGTATTCCAGATGTGGGCATTTGGTAGTCAATCTGCTCTGAAGTGACATGCTGCTGAATCTTTAAAGGGCTTCAGCCAGGGAGAGCAAAATCTGATTGGGCAAATTGCTAAAATATTTAAAGTGCAGCCTGTTAAAGCTTTTACTGCGAAGAGCATCACGTCAGAAGTTGTAGTCAGAAAGAGCGAGTAATTGGCTTTCCATCCTCATGCCAGTCAGTCAGCATGAGGCTCTATTCCTATTCTTTCCTCTTCATTGCCAATGCTAATAACAACCCTTTGGGTGTGCGCGCGCGCGTGTGTGTGTCATGGAGAGACCAGATAGCTGGTAAATAGAATATAAGGAGTGAGACGTCTGTAAGAAGGGAGACTGAATCCACAAAGTGATGTGGAGTCCACTGTAGAGAAAGGGGAATGGGAAGGAAAGGCAGAATTGCTACCCAGCACAGGTCACCTGCATGTCCAGGAGGTGATGGGGGTTCGGGGCAGTTATCTTTCACAGGATGGATTCTGCAAGTAAAAGATTGGCCTTCAGTGACAAGCGCTTCCTCTGCTTCTCCCACCTCCTCTGAGATGTAACTCAGGGGGCACTTTCCATTTATAATTTATCACATTTTCCACTTAGGTTTTCCTGTGCTTTTCTCCCCAGGCATGACCCCTTGTTAATTCCTGGCAATGATCAGATTGACAACATGGACTCCAATGTGAAGAAATATGACTCTACTGGGATGTTTCACTGGTGTGCGCCCAAGGAGATAGAAAAAGTCATCCTGGTGAGTGGCAGGTGGCAGAATCTGTGCCATCCGCTTCTGTCCCTAATTATATTTGCTGGGAATGAAATTTTCCTAGCTGGGTGGTGGGGTGTTTGTTCCTGGCCCTAATTATTATTGGTAATTAATATTCAGGACATACGTTGAGGCAGCTAGAACTCGTATCAGAGCATGACCCAAGAGTGGAATTTTTGATCTCCGAATATGTATTGGCTCATTACCTTAGGGTGTGAAAGCCTTCGAGGGAGGCAGTATGTGCCATAACTCCTGCAGGTGTGGTTGTCAGTCCAGAGCATGCCTGTGCTTAGCTGCGTGGCCCTGGACCAGTCCCTTGAAGGATTTGCACTTCGTCACTTATATGTAGGAAGATGGGATGAGAATGACCTTAACTCATAGAATTGTAGTGAAGATCAAAACCCAACACAGGACTCCATAAACTTACCTATTTTTATTATATATTAAATGCCATGAAGACATCTGAATGCTACCTGTATCCTCATTTGTTTATAATAGTGTCTTGTATTTTTCTAGATAATATATTTGCATATTGTGATCCTTCTTAGCTCACGAGGTAGGCAGGCAAATCCCACTTGCTGATGATGACAAGGGTGACCATGATCCACCTCAGAAAGGCTGCAGCTTATCGCCCTGTTTCCTGGTTGACGCATCTCAGTAACAGCAGTGGGCTTCTTGTGCTCTGTCTCAGGAATGTCAGAATAGATAATAATCCATGCTATTCTTTAGACTTGTCCGATTAACAGCTTAAGGTTTTACGCCTACATCGGCTTTCCTACCCATTTATTGTCTTGCTAATCCATGCAAAATGGATTAATAATCAGGAAGGTCAGATGGAAAGGCTCTTCCTGCCTTGTGCTTTCTAATCCTCACATTGCTGAGGCCTGCTCCTTTATGTCAGCCAGGAAAATCCCATCATTGCTGATGTTATGGCCACTGTTCCTAAGAAAGGAAGGTTCCAGTTCCTCAGAATGCCTTTGTGCTCTAATCCACTAGGTTTTTCCCTGTGTTTTATCTGAATATGTGTGTGACTTCTCAATTTAATTATAATCGAGCATTAAGAACCGATACAGTTCTGTTCTGGAGGCTGTTTGGGAGGTGTGAAAGTTGCAGACAAAAACATTGAAAGTCAGAATTCTCAGGAACCAACCCTTTTCCAAGGAGCACAAATGGTTCTCATTACAAAGCTGCTGCTTTTGTTTATATTCTGATGGTGTATCTGCCCCACGTTTGCTCTGGGGATATAAACTCATCCTGGTGTTACCCACCTTGGGGCATATCAGAAGCTGGATTGACATTTTGGGATGCAAGCTTTTGCAATGGCTTGCCTAGATAATCCTGAGAAGTACATGGCTGACATTCAAAACACCCTACCAGCACCAAAGAGTTTAATGAGGTGAGTTACTACTTCTCTCATCTGAAAAATAGGATCATTTAACAAAACATATTTAACAAACCTGTTACGTGTTAGACTCTTGGTCTTGTTGCTAAAGATACAACCCCTGACAACAGCTGGTCTCATAGCTCTTGTAATCTAGTGGGGACAAAGACCAGTCTCAAGATAGACAATGACTATGTAATAACATTTTAGATATTGATAAAATGCTATGAAGAAAATAAAATGGGGTCATGGGCTAAATCAATCCTGAATATCTATTGGAAAGACTGAAGTTGAAGCTTCAAAACTGTGGCCACCTGATGTGAAGAGCTGACTTTCTACCATAATATTCAAGATAGATTTTCAGCAGACTAAATATGAAATATTTTCAACAATTAGCTGAAAGAATATAAACTAATCATACATAATTAACAGATTGTTAACTATATCACTGGAATTTAAGATTTTTGGGAATCTACTTTTATTATAAATGTCAGGATCTGAAAATGTCCTCAGCTGAAATCCAGCCTCTTTGCAATATATTATGAGTTAAACAGTATATGAATGAACCTAGAACTTCTGGATGTACAAGTTGTATTTAGAAAAGGCAAAGGAACCAGGAATCAAATTGCCAACATTCACTGGATCATAGAAAAAGCAAGATAATTCCAGAAAAACAT
The DNA here is from genome assembly GCA_006408675.1 of Madoqua kirkii. Taxonomy (NCBI): domain Eukaryota; kingdom Metazoa; phylum Chordata; class Mammalia; order Artiodactyla; family Bovidae; genus Madoqua; species Madoqua kirkii. The sequence continues at coordinate 17,230 of SJYC01122884.1, forward strand.
GTACTTCTGCTTCATTGAATAAGAAAAAGCCTTTGACTGTGTGGATTGCAACAAACTGTGGAAAATTCTTAAAGAGACAGGAATACCAGATCGCCTTATCTGCCATCTCACAAACCTGTATGAAGGTTAAGAAGCAAAAGTTACAACAGGACATGGAATAACGGCCTAGATCCAAATTGGGAAAGGAGTACATCAAAGCTGTATAATGTTACCCTGCTTATTTAACTTATATGTAGAGTATATCATGTGAAATGCAGGGCTGGATGAAGCAGAAGCTGGAATCAAGACTGTGCCAGGAGAAATGTTAATAACCTCAGATATGCAAATGACACCACCCTTATGGCAGAAATCAAAGAGGAACTAAAAAGCCTTTTGATAAAGGTGAAACAGGAGGGTGAAAAAGCTGGCTTTAAACTCAACACTCAAAATACAAAGATCATAGCATTTGTCCTCATCACTTCATAGTGAATAAATAGGGAAACAGTAACAGATTTACCTTCTTGGGCTTCAAAATCACAGTGGACAGTGACTATAGCCATGAAATTAAAAGACACTGTCTCCTTGGAAGAAATGCTTTGAGAAAACTAGACAGCATATTAAAAAGTAGAGACATTACTTTGCCAACCAAAGTCCATTTAGTCAAACCTATGTTTTTTCCAGTAGTCATGTACAGATGTGGACCATTAACCTCAGATATGCAAATGACACCACCCTTATGGCAGAAATCAAAGAGGAACTAAAAAGCCTTTTGATAAAGGTGAAACAGGAGGGTGAAAAAGCTGGCTTTAAACTCAACACTCAAAATACAAAGATCATAGCATTTGTCCTCATCACTTCATAGTGAATAAATAGGGAAACAGTAACAGATTTACCTTCTTGGGCTTCAAAATCACAGTGGACAGTGACTATAGCCATGAAATTAAAAGACACTGTCTCCTTGGAAGAAATGCTTTGAGAAAACTAGACAGCATATTAAAAAGTAGAGACATTACTTTGCCAACCAAAGTCCATTTAGTCAAACCTATGTTTTTTCCAGTAGTCATGTACAGATGTGTGACCATAAAAAAAGGTTGAGCACTGAAGAACTGATGCTTTCTAATTGTGGTTTTGGTGAAGATACTTGAGTATCCCTTGGACTGCAAGGAGATCAAACCAGTCAATCCTAAAGGAAATCAGTCTTGAATATTCACTGGGAGGACTGATACTGAAGCTGAAGCTCCAATACTTTGGCCAGTTGATGTGAAGAGACAACTCACTGGAAAAAGACCTTGATGCTGGGAAAGACTGAAGGCAGGAGGAGAAGAGGACTGAGGATGAGATGGTTGGATGGCATCAATGACTCAATGTATGAGTTTGAGCAAACTCTGGGAGATGGTGAAGGACAGGGAGGCCTGGCATGATGCAGTTCACGGGGTCGTGAAGAGTTGGACATGACTGAGTGACCGAACAACAAAGACAATAAGTGGGTCCCAAGCAGTGGGTCCTAAAGGTCAGGTTATAGTTATACAATATAACTGCTTTAATTCAACACAAAATAACTCACTGTCCTTTATATTGTCTATTATAGCTGATAGTTTAATTGGAAATTGGTTTTCATATTTTTAAAAAAGGAGACTGGTCACAATTCACCCAAAATTTTGCTGATTTTGATTAGATTTGTTACATTTAATTAGATTTTGCTAATTTGATTAGATTTGAAGGTAGATTCTATAAGGAAACAAGAATAAATGGCGAACAACACAACTTTACTATAGCTTAGTAATCCTTCTTCATCCCCACAGTGGACTCAGTAGTGAAATTATAAACTGTAAGTAAATTATAAATTATAATTCATTAACAAATAACTATAGGGCTTCCCAAGTGGTGCTAATGGTAAAGAACCCGCCTGCCAATGTAGGAGATGTTAAGAGACACAGCTTCAATCCCCTATAGGAGGGCATAACAGCCCACTCCTGTATTCTTGCCTGGAGAATCCCATAGACAGAGGAAGGTTACAGTCCACAGAGTCACTAAGAGTTGGACACAACTGAATTGATTTGAAAGTGACAGTCAATCACTGGTGTCCAACTCTTTGCGACCCCATGTATTATATTGTTCAAGGAATTCTCCAGGCCAGAGTACTGGAGTCTGTAGCGTTTCCCTTCTCCAGGGTAACTTCCCAACCCAGGGATCAAATCCAGGTCTCCCACGTTGCAGGCAGATTCTTTACCAGCTGAAGTGACTTAGCACACACAAATATAATAGTATTATATGTATTGACTCTGACCCCCAGCTCTCCAAAAAAAGCGTAATTGGTCTTAGTTTGATATTTCTGCAAATTAGAGAGAGTTTACAGATAATCAGTACTTCAAGCCTCTGCTGGATGGAGACTTGAGGTGGAGTAGTTGTAAATAGAGTAGGCAGAACACATATGCTGAACCACAACCTCTAACATCACTGCTTAGAAAGATGAGAAGCAGACAGATCAACGTGGAACAGGACTGTAAGCATGGGGTGATTTTCTGATCAAAGGAGTCTGGCAGGCTTTGTGACTAAAAGCCAAGATTCAAGCAGAGCTGTGTTGTATAAATAGCAGCAGCAGCAGCCACAGAGCAAAGTACAATTTTAACATGAGTATAGTGTAGAAGTGACCACTGGCCACTCTGCCCTTTTTGTCACTTAGTCTATGTGGATAGTGATTGCTATAGAGGTGGCATTTTTCATAGAAAAATCAAAGATTTTAATATGACCATTCTTCATTGGGAGAACATATAAGGTCAGCTAGGGAACATCAGTTGGCTGTAATTGAAATAGTAAATCTACTTAAACTTGACTGAATACAGCAGGGTTAGATTTCCACCACATGTGAAAATAGAAGATGTTCTGTCTAGTTAAAATGGAACATAAATATGTTAAAATTAAATAATACATGTAAATTATCTAGGTCAGTACCTGTTGCATACAAGTACCAAATAATTGCTTATTCCAATTGCTACTGATAAATTAATAAACTTTCATTGATCTCAAATGATCATGAAGTAAATTATTCTGTCAAATTATAGTTACACAGAAGGATTAAATATGAGAGAATTATAGTACAACAAAATGTGTGGAACACTAAAATAATCCTGGTTGTGGGAAATTTAAGCTGTCATGGGTAAAGCTGCACTTATCAGCTGACCCATATAAGCAGCTTAGAAGAAAACACCAATTCTATTTATGAAATTTTGATTTCCAGTCTTTTCTTGAGAAATGCCTGCCCATCAATGGTCTTTCTGAGTTCCACAGTTACTAAGTTTCAATTCAAAGTGATAAAAAAAAAAAGCTTGACTCATTGACATCAGCTCTGATGTTCTTATTGTTCAATTCGTCAAAATTCTAGAAGAAATACACATATCCAGTTCCTTAATCCACATTATACTTCTTTTCATGAGCCCATACAATACATTAAATTCACATAAGATACATCTTTAAAAGTTTCCCTCTATGTGTCTTTATCATTCATTCACTCATTTAGTCACCCACTGATTTTTTAACCAGATATTTTTGAGGGCATACTATAGTGTCAGACACTACGCAAGGAAGCAGGGACACTGCAGTGACTCTTACCTACAGGAGGCAGGACTCTTACTGTCAAGGAGCTGCCAGTTTCATAGGTAAGGCAGATGTTATTCAAGTAATCATAAAAATATAAATTATAATAACAAGAGTTAAAAGAAGAGTCCTACATTGTGATATGACATTATCTAAGAGAAGGAGCCAACTTAAGATAGAGTGAAAAATGGTTTCCTTATGTAATTAATGATTGCCTAGGGGCAAAAAGGAAGAGCACTTTTTAAGGAAAAGTATCCTGTTTGCAGGGCTTCCCTTGTAGCTCAGTCAGTAAAGAATCTGCCTGTATTGCAGGAGTCTCAGGTTCCATCCTTGAGTTGGGAAGATCCCCTAGAGGAGGAAATGGTGACCCACTCCAGTATCCTTGCCTGGAAAATCTCATGGACTGAGGAGCCTGGTGGGCTGCAGTCCATGGGGTTGCAGATAGTCAGGCACGACTGAGCTACTAACACTTATCCTGTTTGCAAAGACTTTGGAACAAGAGAATGCAATGCTACAGGAGCTCCAACTTTCTCCCATTAAAGTAGATATAGTTCCACAATTAACCAGAATATGGTACAGAGCAGGGGCAGAACCTTGGCCAAAATTGTCCCTTCTCCAGTCAACTTTCTGTCCTAAACACTGCAAGATCCCAAAATTCTGTGATGACTAAATAACTCCTCTGCATTGAACTATACTGTTCCAGAGTCTAACTGATGAAAAGGGTAATAAAGGGACAATAGGTTAATTAGGAAAGAGTCAGCTTTTAGTGACAGACAAATAACATAACAATTGGCATTGGGACAGAATTATATATGCACATATACATCAATTTAGGAGTTTGTCAACACTGTAAAAATCCTGCAAATGTTCTGTTTAAACTATTTAGTCAAGATTGCTCTGGGAAGCATTCTATTTGTTAATCCTCTATCTACATATATATATCCAATATACCTATGGATTTGTGTCTAGTCAATGCTATGGTTCAACCAAAAGTAGCTTAAACTCTGAGACCTGAATATAGTATACATCTTCAAACTTTAGATGGCAATTTTTAATTTCAAATAAAACAAAACAAAGGCAGAGCAAGTACAATAATAAAGTAATCAGGCATTAATATTCCCAAGGTCAAACTTTATTGATTTATACAATTCAAACTCTTCTCATTCTTATTTATAACAGGACATGATTTGCTAATTGAGTTGTAAAGTAAATAGCTATTAGATTCTAAAGAGACAACAAATTAATGTCTAGGCATCAAACTGATTAGAAAGAACAGTGAGGATGCTTTATTATCACATGTAGAATGTGCCTCTGCCTACCTAAGACCCCAAAGTACTTTGTTGACTTCAAGCACTTATTCTGATTGATTGTTATTTAAGTTTATATGCTTTCTCCATTAATAATATTTGTTGTATATAGAGAAAAATAATTCACCCATCTCTTTTCCAGATTCTATACTGACTAATGCAAATATAGAAAGCTTACAAACAAATTTATATCTTAAAAAAATAGTACCAAAAGAATTGAAAGCAGAGACTCAAACAAGTATTTTTAAAGCCATGTTCACAAAAGCTTAAATCACAATAGTCAAAGGTGGCAATCATTCAAGTGTCCATTGACAGATGATGAACAAAACAAAACATACAAATGCAAATAAATATTCAACCTTAAAAATTATGATGCATGCTCAGCATGAAAAACCTTCAAGATATATGCTAAATAAATAATCCAGTCACAAAAAGATAAATACTGTAGGATTCCAACTACATGAGACACTTAAGAGTGGTCGGATACATAGAGATGGCAAGGAGAATAGTGGTTATCAGTGACTGTGGAGAAGGAAAGGATGGGGAGGTACTGTGTAATAAGTACAGAGGTTTAATTTCAAAAGATGAAAAACTCTGGAATTTGATTCAACATTTAAAATTTAAAAATTTTTTAAATGGTAACTTTTATGATACATATTATATCAAAATTAAAAATAACTTCTGACTCTAATCTCTTCCCATACCATCTCATTTGTTTTCCTTTATAACACATCTTTCCAGTGACTTATTTGTTCTTATAATTTCTGGTCTCCTCATTCTCATTCTCTCTTGAACCTACTCATTCAGACTTTGAATACTAATACTTTACCAAAACTTTTATTCTCAAGGTCACGGAACTTCCACATTACTGAATAAAATGATCCCTTCTCAGTTTTCACCATACTTTAAATATCAGTGCATGACTACACATGCCAGATTGCCTGGAATAGGACTGGGTTGTGTCTCTTGTTCAGATGTAATTAAGAGTGCCCCATTTCACTTTCAGATGTGTAACAGACAGGATGATAAATCTTACTGTGACCCAAACTATCAATACTGCATATAGCTGCTCACTTTCTCCTCATTTAAATATTTTATTTACTTGGCTTCCAAGACACCACACTCTCCTGGTTTTTAATTAACAGTATACTCCTTTGCTGTTTCTCCTTATCCCAATGAGTTCTTAATTTTGAACTCTTCCAGGGCTTCTTTCAGTCTAACTTTGACAATCTGACCTAGCCCTCTGACCTAAAAAAACAACTATACTTTGCTGACTCCCAAATTCAGGACTCCAGCATGGACGGCTCTTCATATCAAAATTCATGGAGAAGACTGCTCTATGTTTTCTACAGTTGGATGCACAATGAGTGCACAGTAAGTCTAAATATGAATTCCTCATGTCTATAAAAAAACAACTATACTTTGCTGACTCCCAAATTCAGGACTCCAGCATGGACGGCTCTTCATATCAAAATTCATGGAGAAGACTGCTCTATGTTTTCTACAGTTGGATGCACAATGAGTGCACAGTAAGTCTAAATATGAATTCCTCATGTCTGCCATTGTCTCCTTCACCTCCCTTCATCTAGTGTTTCGGGCACAAAACTTTATATATGTTTTTCTTTCTCTATGCCATTTGCAAATCCTGTATATCAGCACATTCTATAGATTCTAAGTTCAAAATGTATCTGTAAACCAACTATGGCTTTCATCATGATTATCACCATCCTGATGTGGGCTGCTACTTTCTCTTCTCACATTATTATTGTGTTTTGCTTATTCCTATCCACCTTTTTGAGCAGAGGAGGGGAAGAGAATGTAGTCTCTTAACACAGAAGCAAGAAGGATCCTATGAAAGTATATATCATAATGTACAATCTCTATGCTTAAAACTTCTCATTCCTTCCAATTTTCTTGTTGCGAAAGTCAAAAATTTTTCTGCACCACTTATCACAATCTCTATATATTTCATTTGTTTATTTGTTTTTGTTGTATCAATCATCCCACTGAAATATTAGCCCATTGCTTCCACGTGAGCAAGCAGTTCTGTGTGTTTCATTCATTCACCAGTGCATTTAGCAGATACTCCATTATATTTGCTGAATAAGTATAGACTGAAGAATTACACAAATAAGAACAGTGACAATAGCTACTTATTAATTAAAATCCAGAAATTATTACTTTTTCTTAAAAGCATAGTTTTGCTAAGAACTATACAAGAGATACAAAGAAGAATAAGCCAAGGGTCCTTAGTGAACTCATATTCTATTGAAGATGCAGACAGTTATACTCACTCCCAAGTTCTCTCCATTGTTAAGCAGCATCACCATTTATACAGTTGCTCATGTCAAAAATTTAGTAATTATTCTTAACTTCTTTTATATGTTCCTGCTGCTGCTGCTAAGTCGCTTCAGTTATGTCTGACTTTTAGTGAACTCATATTCTATTGAAGATGCAGACAGTTATACTCACTCCCAAGTTCTCTCCATTGTTAAGCAGCATCACCATTTATACAGTTGCTCATGTCAAAAATTTAGTAATTATTCTTAACTTCTTTTATATGTTCCTGCTGCTGCTGCTAAGTCGCTTCAGTTATGTCTGACTCTAATCCATCAGTTTTTTCTAGTTCGCGAAAGTGAAAGTGAAGCTGCTCAGTTGTGTCAGACTCTTTGAGACCCCGTGGACTGTAGCCCACCAGGCTCCTCTGTCCATGGGATTCTCCAGGCAAGAATACTGGAGTGGGTTATCATTTCCTTTTCTTTCTAGTTAGTACACCTTAAAAATACATCCTGACTAATTATTCCTCATCATCTCCCAGCTATTACTATGATACAAATCACAATTATTTCAACTGGAGATTTTAGTAGTCTTTTAACTGTTCTCTAGGCCTAGACTCCTATCACTTACAAGCAGCCAGAGCAATGTTTAAAGACTGACAATCTGTCACTCCCTACTGAAAACTTTTCAGAGTTCTCCCATCACACTTGGAATAAAAGCTAGTTTCCTATCCCATGTCTACAATACCATCTTTGACAACTTTCCCCCTTTTTGCATCGTCAGGCAGCTCGGGTTCCTGCAGTTTCTACCACATGCACTCGTTGTTCTCTTGACGTGCATGCTTGCTTGTCCTCAGCCTTTTTCTTCTGATCCTCACTCCCTCACATTATGTAGGACTCAACTAAGTGCCACTGTTTCAGAGAGGACCTGCCTGCATGACCTCCCTTCAAAAAAATCACTCTTAGCTCTATCAATCCTTAGACTGCACCATTCCTTGATTATTTCACAGAACTTGTCACTGAAACTGATAAAATTGGTTTTTTTTATTGCCCTCTACAATGTAAACTTCATATCAAGGAATTTGTGTATTTGCTACTGTAGGCTGAGAACTGGAATAGTAAGTACTGGTTAGAAGATATTCAATATATAATTGTTGATGGAATAAATAAATGCAATATAGTAAATGCTTTAACAAACGCACTTATTCAATCATTGTTATTAAGTAACTACTCTCTACTAGGCATTTTTTTCAGAGACTGTGTTTAGAAAAGGAATAAAACATTGCACTGTCCATTGGAAAAAGAAAAAGAAAGTGAAGTCACTCAATCGTGTCCAACTCTTTGTGACCCTATGGACTGTAGCCTACCAGGCTCCTCAGTCCATGAAAATTTTCCAGGCAAGAGTACTGAGGTGGGTTGCCATTTCATTCTCCAGGGGATCTTCCTGTCCCAGAGACTGAACCTGTGTCTCTTGCATTGCAGGCAGATATTTAAAGTATAGTCCATTTTGGGTGTCAGACACATAAGGAATAGGTGATAAAATATAATGTCATAATAAAAAAAGTTTGAAATACTACTAGAAATGAATAAAAGGGAATATTTCTGTCTGAGACAGAAATGATATACAAGAGGAGTAGACTGCTGTAAGGTGCTTTGAAGGAATTTCCAATTAAGGAAAGAAAGAGTATTCTGGACCATAACCAAGGCTAAGCACCAAAGAATTGATGCTTTCAAACTGCTGCACTGAAGAAAACTTGAGATTTTCTTGGATAGCAAGAAAAGCAAGCCAGTCCATCCTAAAGGAATTCAAACCTAATATCCACTGGGAGGACTGATGCTGAAGCTGAAATTCCAATTTGACCACCTTATGCAAAGAGCCTATTCACTGAAAAAGACCCTGATGCTGGGAAATATTCAGGGCAGGAGAAGAAGGGGACAACATAGGATAAGATGGTTGGGGGTCATCACTGACTTAATGAACATGCATTTGAGTGAACACAGGGAGACGATGGAAGACAGGGAAGCCTGGCATGCTGCAGTCCATGTGGTCACAAACAGTTGACAAGACTTAGCAACTGAACAACATGATAGAAGCCAGACAGCAAACATGAAGAAAACAGAAATACTGCATACACAAAGAGATACAGTGATTTCCCTTAGTATAATCATATAATGCACTTCCCTGGTAGCTCAGTGGTAAGTAATATGCCTGCCAAGCAGGACACATGGGTTCAATCCCTGGGTCAGGAAGATCCTCTGGATAAGGAAATGGCAACCCACTCCAGCATTCTTGCATGGAAAATGCCATGGACACTGGAGCATGGAGGGCTAGTTTGGGGTTGCAAAAGAGTCAAACATGACTTAGTAATTAAACAAAACAAATCAGATAATACAATTTTAAGCTGTCAGGTACATAGTAAGAATCAGTACTCACCATAGTTGTGACAATTTTTCTTAATATAATTAATTGGCAAAGTTTCTTCTGATTATTTTTCACACGCAAATGACATATATAATGGTATATTTTTTATTTAAAGTTTCCTTCTTTCATATTTTAATTGAAATTTTTCTTATTAACACAATATGTTTTTAGCATCCATGACACTTTTTAAATGGTCACAAAGACATTGTGCCATTAACTTAATGAAAGTCCTGTTCAGAGATTCAATGTTCTAATTTCCAATTTCCTAGAGGAGAGTTAAACTCCTTTATTATAAAAGAATTCCACCAGCACTTTCTGGTATGAAGCTGAGAGAGGAATTATCATTCTACACTATCCCTATTTTTATTTAATGTTGATTTTATCAGATATGCAAAAAACATCAAGAATTCTTTTAAAGAATCTTTGCTAATGAGATCAAGGCATTTGAAAAGGACCATAAACTGTAATCTAATGCAAGAAGATTTGTTTTTTTCTCTCTTTCATATGGGGTAGACTAATTTAATGTACAATTAAGTTTCCAGTACCAAGATGTTATAATCATAATTGCTTAATCACTGAAACAATCTTAGTAAATTCATTTGGCTGAGACTCCGAAAGCAGAAACTCCACCTTGTTTAAAATTACAATGCTTGAAATTCAAGTGAAAATGTTTTTTAGAATATATTATTTGCTAAGCATAATGAAGATTGTCAAACTGAGTGAAATGAGTTAGATGCAGAAAGACAAGCACCATATGATACCACTTATATGTGGAATGTAAACAAAAAAAAACAGTAAAAATGAACTTATAAACAAAAGCAGAGTCATGGATGAGGAAAACAAAAAATGGGTAATAAACAGGGAGATTGAGGCTGAAATATACATATTACTATATATAAAATGGGCTTCTCTGTGGGTCAGTCAGTAAAGAATCTGCCTGCAATGCCAGAGACCTTGGTTTGATCCTGGGTCAGAAAGATCCTTTGAAGAAGGGAAGGGCAGGCTACTCCAGTATTTTTACCTGGAGAATTCCACGGACAGAGGAGCCTGGTGGGTTACAGTCCATGGGGTCATAGAGAGTCAGACACAACTGAATGACTTACACACACACACACATATTAAAAAATAGATGACTAGTAAGAACCTGCTGTATATACAGAGAATTTTATTCAACGCTTTGTAATGGCTTATAGGAGAAAAAAATCTTTTAAAAAATGAATATATGTATATGTGTAACTGATTCAGTTTGCTGTACACCTGAAATTAATACAGCTTTGTAAATCAACTATCAGTTTAGTTCAGTTGCTCAGTCATGTCCAACTCTTTGGGATCCCATGGACTGCAGCACACCAGGCTTCCCTGTCCAACACCTGCAACACACCTGGCTTCACTGTCCATCACCAACTCCCAGAGATTGTTTATATTCATGTTATCAAGTTGGTGATGGCATCCATCCATCTCATCCTCTTTCATCCCCTTCTCCTCCCGCCTTCAATCTTTCCCAACATCAGGGTTTTTTACCAATGCGTCAGTTCTTTGTATCAAGTGGTTCAAGTACTGAGTTTCAGCTTCATCATCAGCCCTTCCAATGAATATTCTGGATGAATATACTTTAGGATGGACTGGTATCTGTCTCTTATACACATCTCTTCTTTTATTATTATTATGACTATTATTATTATTACCATCATCATCAGTTTTACTGGTGTGATCAGTATTCTAGTATAAAATAAATATAATTATACTCCCCTTTTTCTCTAATATAAATATCCATATAGAAAAAGAGCCCTAACTGGCTCCTATATATACCCTACATTTTTGCTATCCTCAAATGAAACTTTTAGTTTTTTCTACTTTAATGACAAATAATTCCCAGCCAAAAAAGAAAAGGCACAACTTTAATGAACTCTTGGATGCCAGTCAGCATGATTATTTCAAGAATCTGTTTGCTCATAAGATTTTCTCAAATCACTTGCCAAACTTTCATGATCTACTGCTAACCATATCAGGAAAAGTTGTGATTTTCAAGTTAGCTGAGGTTAAAACTTAATAAAGACAATAATTATCTCAACTGCTATAAAACATTAGATTAAAAAATACACCTTATTAACTTTTCTGACCTGGGACAACTGTGATATTTAATAGGTTTAGGAAAGCAAATACAAATGGATAATCTTTTCCAAGGGGCAATCTCAACATGTTCCTGCAAAGAATCTACTATTTACTTTTTTTTCTGCATGCTTTCTGCTCAGCAGCACTAGCCTGAATCCCAAACAAACTTAGTAGCATATTGTCCTAACAGATAAATCTCTCCATTACTCCATCACAGAGAGACCTATAGAAATTTACTTTTTTCTATAATTCTGCTATATTTTCTCTTACAGTTTCATCTCACAGAATGCAACTTTCACAGCCACTTCAGTACACATACATGTATGATTTTGAATGTGCAAAGAAAATCTTTTGTCCTCTGTTTTAATTATCTAAATTGTACCCATTCATCACAATCAGTATTCCAATTTTTATAAAAAATATTTTATTAACAGACATTCTGATGTAGTTTTTCTTTCTCATGAAGTCATATTACAATCATGGTCAGCTTAATAAAGTTGACAGTAACTATGTACGACATATTTCTAGTCCTGAGCTAATATATAAATCTCTTTTTGATATCTTCATGCTTTTTATTTCTTATCTCTGTGACTAGACTATTATTTCCTGGAGACTAGGGAAAATGGTTCACACTTCTTGAATTTCTAGAGCTCAAAGCTAAATATCATCTACCTTATTTAGCTCAATAAACACCATGATTACTAGATAGTATATGTAGCAGAGATATATGGTCATTTTATTAAGTACTGAAACCTCCTTATAGTTTATCCTATCTTAACAATGTAGGAAAAAAATCATTCTTAGCATTAACTCATAGCTGTAAAATGTCATAAGATGAGTAAAAACATACAATGCTTGGAATGTTCAGAGGAACAGATATCATGCTGCTCTGGGACTGGGCAACAGACAGTTTACTGGAGGGGTTGGCATTTAAGCAGATTACTGAAAAGTGCACTGGATTGGAAAAAAAAAAGTAAAATGATCCTGGGAAATAAGCTGCTGATATCCCCTGGAGAGGGAATGACTACCCACTCCAGTATTCTTGCCTGGGAAATCCCATGGACAGAGGAACCTGCTGGGCTACAGTCCAAGAGGTTACAAAGACTCAGACACAACTGAGTAAGTAACACATGTTATCAGATATGCAAAAAACATCAAGAATTCTTTTAAAGAATCTTTGCTAATGAGATCAAGGCATTTGAAAAGGACCATAAACTGTAATCTAATGCAAGAAGATTTGTTTTTTTCTCTCTTTCATATGGGGTAGACTAATTTAATGTACAATTAAGTTTCCAGTACCAAGATGTTATAATCATAATTGCTTAATCACTGAAACAATCTTAGTAAATTCATTTGGCTGAGACTCCGAAAGCAGAAACTCCACCTTGTTTAAAATTACAATGCTTGAAATTCAAGTGAAAATGTTTTTTAGAATATATTATTTGCTAAGCATAATGAAGATTGTCAAACTGAGTGAAATGAGTTAGATGCAGAAAGACAAGCACCATATGATACCACTTATATGTGGAATGTAAACAAAAAAAAAACAGTAAAAATGAACTTATAAACAAAAGCAGAGTCATGGATGAGGAAAACAAAAAATGGGTAATAAACAGGGAGATTGAGGCTGAAATATACATGTTACTATATATAAAATGGGCTTCTCTGCGGGTCAGTCAGTAAAGAATCTGCCTGCAATGCCAGAGACCTTGGTTTGATCCTGGGTCAGAAAGATCCTTTGAAGAAGGGAAGGGCAGGCTACTCCAGTATTTTTACCTGGAGAATTCCACGGACAGAGGAGCCTGGTGGGTTACAGTCCATGGGGTCATAGAGAGTCAGACACAACTGAATGACTTACACACACACACACATATTAAAAAATAGATGACTAGTAAGAACCTGCTGTATATACAGAGAATTTTATTCAACGCTTTGTAATGGCTTATAGGAGAAAAAAATCTTTTAAAAAATGAATATATGTATATGTGTAACTGATTCAGTTTGCTGTACACCTGAAATTAATACAGCTTTGTAAATCAACTATCAGTTTAGTTCAGTTGCTCAGTCATGTCCAACTCTTTGGGATCCCATGGACTGCAGCACACCAGGCTTCCCTGTCCAACACCTGCAACACACCTGGCTTCACTGTCCATCACCAACTCCCAGAGATTGTTTATATTCATGTTATCAAGTTGGTGATGGCATCCATCCATCTCATCCTCTTTCATCCCCTTCTCCTCCCGCCTTCAATCTTTCCCAACATCAGGGTTTTTTACCAATGCGTCAGTTCTTTGTATCAAGTGGTTCAAGTACTGAGTTTCAGCTTCATCATCAGCCCTTCCAATGAATATTCTGGATGAATATACTTTAGGATGGACTGGTATGATCTCCTTGCAGTCTAAGGGACTCTCAAGAGTGTTCTCAAAAAAAAAAAAAAAAAAGTGTTCTCCAACACCACAATTCAAAAACATAATTTGTCAATGCTCAGCCTCTTTATGGCCCAACTCTCACATCCATACATGACCACTGGGAAAAACCGTAGCTTTTATGAGATGGACCTTTGTCCATAAAGTAATGTCTTTGCTTTTTAATATACTGTCTAGTTTTGTCATAGCTTTTCCTCCAAGGAGCAAGTGTCTTTTAATTTCATGGCTGCAGTCACCAACTGCAGTGATTTTGGAGCCCCCCAAAATAAAGTCTTCCACTGTTTACATTGTATGCCATGAAGTGATGGGACTGGATCCCATGATCTTCATTTTTTGAATGCTGAGTTTTAAGCCATCTTTTTCACTCTCCTCTTTCACTTTCACCAAGAGGCTTCGCTGTCTGCCATAAGCATGGTGTCATCTACATATCTGATATTGATATTTCTTCCTGCAATCTTGATTCCAGCTTGTGCTTTATTCAGCCCAGCATTTCACATGATGTATTCTGCATATAATTTAAATGAGCAAGGTAATGAAATGCAGCCTTGATGTATACACCTATCCCAATTTGGAACCAGTCCGCTGTTCCATGTCCAGTTATAAATGTTGCTTTTAGAACTGCATACAAGTTTCTCAGGAGGCAGGTAAGGTGGTCTGGTATTCCCATCTCTTTAAGAATTTTCCACAGTTTTTTGTCATCCACACAGTCATATCTTTGTACCAAAAAGTAACTATATCAGCTTTCTTACTTAGAACATTTCTTCTAATGTATCAAGTAGATTTGTGTATGCCTGTTATACCCAGTAAAACTATCTACTATTATGAAATAAACTTTTCTGTTAACTCTTTAATATTTATCCATTTGATTTTAGTGTGGCAATATCTACCTAAGGTAGAAAATATTGGCAGAAAATTTTCAAGATAATGTGTCTTTTAACTTCTAATAATTGCGAAATGTTTGATATTGGTTTTAATAAAAGATAATTTCTAATAAAATTTAGTTTACAAGAATTTCTAAACTAATATAATCAGACAAGGTGGTT
>SJYC01122886.1:0-69111 GCA_006408675.1 Madoqua kirkii
CACAAATCCTGGCTTGCAGCTCTTGTGTCAAATAATACGTGGGGTACCCAAATCCTCACCCTGGTTAATGAGGCTTGACATTAAAATTCTTCTCATTGAGGGGCAGTTGATCATCAGGCTCGCTTATTTACTTTTCTAAGATGAGGGTTGGAGACCAGTATGACCAAGGGACGATTCCTCCCAAGCAAGATAGGAAATCAAAATGTATCTCCTCCCTTTCAAGGCACATATTTTCCAAAAGGAATTTTGGCCAGCTTGCTACATCATTTGCTTGCTTGCTAATATTATATGAATATAAATCCTGAATATTGGGGGCAGGAATACTGAGACATATTCCTTGAGATAATACTTCCTCTCCAACCAATAAGCAAACTGACTCTGTATCTTCAGGGAAAATTTGTTAAGACTCTCTTCCAACTAAAATACATTCTAGGGCTAGGAAGAAAGAATCTAATCTGTTCATTTTCTCAGACTCCTTCTTTATGGGGAGTAGTGGATATCTATAGAACTCTTAAAAAAATTCTTCAAGGACAAAAATATTCAAGTTTTCTCTTGCTATGATCTGTAACCCATTCTTATCAGCAACTGCCTCTTTACTTTAGCATTTTGGGCTGAGTTCAGTGTTTGAAAGGTGACCTGCTGGTTTACAACACTTCCAGACTTTGCAGCAATCCAGCGACTGAGATGTTATTCCGAGCTGATTGTTCTCCTTTTAAGATCAGATAGGACAGTTCCTGTAGTAATCTAGCATGTTCATGGAAGAAAACTTTGTAGGACTGCCCTGCACAATATTTGTCATTTGGTGCAGCCTAAAAGAAAATTCGCAGGACTAGATAAATGCAGTCTTAAGTGGGATTGGGAGGCCTGCTAGGAGGGCCATGGTAGGAATTCCAAATGTTCAATGCTGGGTCTCTGGACCATATCAGAGGGACTGCTTAACACTGTCTATATTCCAAACATACAGATGAGAAACATCAGAGAAATTTCCGAGGAAGAAATATTAAGAACTAAAAGTTCACTTTTACGCTTGAAATAGATGGTTTAAAAGGTAAAATAACTTTAAACTTTTGAAGTTTCAACTTATTTATATTTTCTATTTCAAATTGATGAGATTATTCTGGGGAAACAGTTTCACTGTACAGATAGGTAACAATGCCTGGGATACTGTCCTAATTGTACATGGTCATTGTTGTAGACACTCAAATACCTCCCTCAAAATGGAGGGCCAGAATCTCTGTCAGAGATAGAATCTAGACAACAGATATGGGCCAAGATGCAGGATTTATATTTCTTATGCTGTACGCTCATTAGAGCTGCCTGATTCTATTGTAATTCGTATGGTTGTTGGTAAGGGCTCTGCCAGTCCGCTGGAGGGGAGGCCTCTACAGAGACATCTTTTTTCTCCACCAGTAAATAAGGCAAGAGCAAGTGAACGTAGCTCTGAGAATTCAAGACAAGTTTATTAAGATGCCTCTGAGCTCGAGGCTGTCCTCTATGGAGGGAGTGTGGCAGCTGGGAGGTGAAGGCACAGGCAGGGGGCAATGCATCATTGGACAGCGAGTGCAAATACAGTTGTCAAGGCAAGGAGAGAGGGCGTTGTTTAGTATTGAAATCATGTATTCCAGATGTGGGCATTTGGTAGTCAATCTGCTCTGAAGTGACATGCTGCTGAATCTTTAAAGGGCTTCAGCCAGGGAGAGCAAAATCTGATTGGGCAAATTGCTAAAATATTTAAAGTGCAGCCTGTTAAAGCTTTTACTGCGAAGAGCATCACGTCAGAAGTTGTAGTCAGAAAGAGCGAGTAATTGGCTTTCCATCCTCATGCCAGTCAGTCAGCATGAGGCTCTATTCCTATTCTTTCCTCTTCATTGCCAATGCTAATAACAACCCTTTGGGTGTGCGCGCGCGCGTGTGTGTGTCATGGAGAGACCAGATAGCTGGTAAATAGAATATAAGGAGTGAGACGTCTGTAAGAAGGGAGACTGAATCCACAAAGTGATGTGGAGTCCACTGTAGAGAAAGGGGAATGGGAAGGAAAGGCAGAATTGCTACCCAGCACAGGTCACCTGCATGTCCAGGAGGTGATGGGGGTTCGGGGCAGTTATCTTTCACAGGATGGATTCTGCAAGTAAAAGATTGGCCTTCAGTGACAAGCGCTTCCTCTGCTTCTCCCACCTCCTCTGAGATGTAACTCAGGGGGCACTTTCCATTTATAATTTATCACATTTTCCACTTAGGTTTTCCTGTGCTTTTCTCCCCAGGCATGACCCCTTGTTAATTCCTGGCAATGATCAGATTGACAACATGGACTCCAATGTGAAGAAATATGACTCTACTGGGATGTTTCACTGGTGTGCGCCCAAGGAGATAGAAAAAGTCATCCTGGTGAGTGGCAGGTGGCAGAATCTGTGCCATCCGCTTCTGTCCCTAATTATATTTGCTGGGAATGAAATTTTCCTAGCTGGGTGGTGGGGTGTTTGTTCCTGGCCCTAATTATTATTGGTAATTAATATTCAGGACATACGTTGAGGCAGCTAGAACTCGTATCAGAGCATGACCCAAGAGTGGAATTTTTGATCTCCGAATATGTATTGGCTCATTACCTTAGGGTGTGAAAGCCTTCGAGGGAGGCAGTATGTGCCATAACTCCTGCAGGTGTGGTTGTCAGTCCAGAGCATGCCTGTGCTTAGCTGCGTGGCCCTGGACCAGTCCCTTGAAGGATTTGCACTTCGTCACTTATATGTAGGAAGATGGGATGAGAATGACCTTAACTCATAGAATTGTAGTGAAGATCAAAACCCAACACAGGACTCCATAAACTTACCTATTTTTATTATATATTAAATGCCATGAAGACATCTGAATGCTACCTGTATCCTCATTTGTTTATAATAGTGTCTTGTATTTTTCTAGATAATATATTTGCATATTTGTGATCCTTCTTAGCTCACGAGGTAGGCAGGCAAATCCCACTTGCTGATGATGACAAGGGTGACCATGATCCACCTCAGAAAGGCTGCAGCTTATCGCCCTGTTTCCTGGTTGACGCATCTCAGTAACAGCAGTGGGCTTCTTGTGCTCTGTCTCAGGAATGTCAGAATAGATAATAATCCATGCTATTCTTTAGACTTGTCCGATTAACAGCTTAAGGTTTTACGCCTACATCGGCTTTCCTACCCATTTATTGTCTTGCTAATCCATGCAAAATGGATTAATAATCAGGAAGGTCAGATGGAAAGGCTCTTCCTGCCTTGTGCTTTCTAATCCTCACATTGCTGAGGCCTGCTCCTTTATGTCAGCCAGGAAAATCCCATCATTGCTGATGTTATGGCCACTGTTCCTAAGAAAGGAAGGTTCCAGTTCCTCAGAATGCCTTTGTGCTCTAATCCACTAGGTTTTTCCCTGTGTTTTATCTGAATATGTGTGTGACTTCTCAATTTAATTATAATCGAGCATTAAGAACCGATACAGTTCTGTTCTGGAGGCTGTTTGGGAGGTGTGAAAGTTGCAGACAAAAACATTGAAAGTCAGAATTCTCAGGAACCAACCCTTTTCCAAGGAGCACAAATGGTTCTCATTACAAAGCTGCTGCTTTTGTTTATATTCTGATGGTGTATCTGCCCCACGTTTGCTCTGGGGATATAAACTCATCCTGGTGTTACCCACCTTGGGGCATATCAGAAGCTGGATTGACATTTTGGGATGCAAGCTTTTGCAATGGCTTGCCTAGATAATCCTGAGAAGTACATGGCTGACATTCAAAACACCCTACCAGCACCAAAGAGTTTAATGAGGTGAGTTACTACTTCTCTCATCTGAAAAATAGGATCATTTAACAAAACATATTTAACAAACCTGTTACGTGTTAGACTCTTGGTCTTGTTGCTAAAGATACAACCCCTGACAACAGCTGGTCTCATAGCTCTTGTAATCTAGTGGGGACAAAGACCAGATCTCAAGATAGACAATGACTATGTAATAACATTTTAGATATTGATAAAATGCTATGAAGAAAATAAAATGGGGTCATGGGCTAAATCAATCCTGAATATCTATTGGAAAGACTGAAGTTGAAGCTTCAAAACTGTGGCCACCTGATGTGAAGAGCTGACTCATTGGGAAAGACCCTGATGTTGGGAAAGACTGAGGGTAGGAAGAGAAGAGGGCAATGAGAGGATGAGGTGGTTGGATGGCATCACTGACTCAATGAACATGAGTTTGAGCAAACTCTAGGAGATGGTGAAGGACAGGAAGCCCAGTGTGCTGTAGCAGTCCATGGGGTTGCAAAGAGTCAGACAGGACTTAGCAACTGAACAACAGCAGCAATGTGGGCTAGGAGGGGCTTCCCAGGTGGTACAGTGGTAAAGAATCCACCTGCCAATAAGGCAGATGCAACAGACATGGGTTCAATCCCTGGGTCAGGAAGATACCCTGGAGAAGGAAATGGCAACCCACTCCAGTAACCTTGACTGGGAAATCCCACAGACCAAGGAGCCTGGAGGGCTACAGTCCATGTCACAAGAGTCGGATGCAATGGAGCACCCGCACATGCATGGGCTAGAAAGAGACTTGTAGGTGCTGTTTAGACAGTGTGGTCCAAAACACCCTTTGTCAAATAACCCTCTCAAAGAGATGAGAATGCTTGTGAGAGCCAGCTACATGAGGATTGTTTGTGGATGGAAGACACTACCTGCTTTGGGAGTTAGACATTTTGAGATGGCTATAACTTTGAGAAAATAACCATCTAATTAAAAGATATAATGTACCATGAAACAATATATTAAAAGCTAAGAGTGACAAGACGTAAAATGTTGTTTTGCTCTAGCATGTATGTAAGTGGCCAGGGAAATGTTATTAGATACAAACAGGTTGAGCTCAGAAGAGGTTAATGGCCGTGAAGGCCCCACATGGACTGGGCCTTGAAGGACATACAGGAAAAAGAAGATAGACATGAGTAGTTTCTCCATTGGGTCTAATGTCTGACTGAATCAGTCTCCCCAGGGCCACATCCTGGGAATTGGGGTCTTTTTCAGGTTCTCCAGGTGATACTGCTCTGGGCAGTCTGAGGATCTGGTGTGTTGGACACCAGATCTAAGCTCCTGGGATTAGCACAGTGAACGGCCACTCTGCTAACTGGTGCTTTCCTTAGCTCCCACATCTAGATTTCCGGCCCCTATTCTGAACTTAGTTTGTATTTCCCAGGCTTCCTGAAGGGAGCTAGCCTCCCAAATGACCTGGCCAAATAAAACTAATCAGGAGTCCCATCACAGCACATGACAGACAGGTTGACCCTCTGCTGCTGATACCTAGACATGCATGCTCCATCCAGCCAAGATAACTCACTCATCCTTGAAGCAGTGATGGGGATGTGACTCTCTAGTGGCTCCTCCTTGGTCACCATTTATAAGACATGTTTTATGGCCTGATCTTAGATGTCCCTGTCCTGTTGCAGAGAGAAACCGATAATGGTGATAGCCTCTGCTTTATTCTAACGATCAGGGAGTAAAAGCTAGCTTCTTCCTCTCCTTAGAGGTTGCTGTAATAACCCTGACATTGTCATGAATTGCAATATTGGCATTTAAACAATCAATACGCTGGTCAATTCTAGAGATTAAATTGAGCAGAGTTTGATATGTGCAGTGGACATTAATATGCCTCCCCAAAGCATCGTAAGCCACATGGGACCATCCAGACATGCAGTGGGTGGACTGGCAGGAAGAAAGGAAGTTGGGAGGCATTGGACCAGAAAGAGAGGCAGAGAAAGACCCACAACTGGCCTCCTGTGTTGCTCTTTGCACGAACCCAGCAAGCAGGGGCTGATGGTTTAATTGTCCTGGGAAGCTTTAACTGGGGTGATTTTATTCTTTCATTTATTTCCTTTGTGAATTATAGGCCTGGAGTTGGGGGAAGATGGGAGTCTGTTGCTCTTGCTGTTATGATCCTTCTCGTGGTTGTTTGGGAGTCTTCCTCTGATGACTTAACACAAGTGGTCACTCTTGTTGTGTCCCTGGAAACCCTAAGGCAGCAGTGGATAGTGGTCGGCAAACTCACTCTGTAAAGGGTCATATAACAAAGAATTTAGGCTTTGCTGGCCATAAAGTCTTTGTCACAGCTAATCCCCTCTGCTTTCGTAATGTAAAACCAGCCACCAGCAATACCTAAATCAGTAAGACCAGCCGTGTGGTGATAAAACTTTCTTGGAATTTGAATTTCATATAATTTTTACGTAGTATGAGATATTTTTCTTTTGATTTTTTGCCAACAATTTTCAAACATAAAAACCAATTTTTGCTCACTGGCCAGAGATAAGCAAGTAGTGGGTTAGATTTGGCCTGTGAGTCATAGTTTGCTAGCTCCTGGCTTTGGATATTATTTTCTACCTTCTGATGTAGTAATGTCCTGTGAGATCACATCGATGAGTCTAGAATTCAAAACTCATCTCTTGAGCAAAGCCAGCATGAGTCTGACTATTTTATCATCATCTCAGCAACAAAGGAAAACAGTTTTATCAACAATTTCCTGGAAACTAAGACTTCCTTTTCCAAATGACGTCAGTATTGCTCTTCTTTCTTATTTCTCCCCCTGAATCCTGTTCATATGTATGTATGGCAAAGCTTCCTTAAATCTTTTTAAAAGAAAGTAGTGATGTGTGTGAATATATATTTTTGTTGCTGTTTAACCACGAAGTTGTGTCTGACTCTTTGCAGCCCCATGGACTTCATATTTATTACATCAGTATAGTTTATATACATATACTCGAATTATAGGTGTATATTCCCTGGTGGCTCAGATGGTAAGGAATCTGCCTGCAATGTAGGAGTCCCAGGTTTTATACCTGGGTCAGGAAGATCCCCTTGGAGAAGGGAATGGCTACCCACTCCAGTGTTCTTGCCTGGAGAATCCCATGGGCAGAGGAGTCTAGCGAGCTTTAGTCCATGGGGTGGCAAGAGTCAGACACGAGTGAGTGATTAACCCATGGCATGAATATAACATTGAAGGAATAAAAAGGAATAGTACATAGTAAGCACTCTGGTTGTTTACTTGTTATTTTACAAAAGTGGTTTTCTCGTCGCCTCCACCACCCCGCGAGGTCTTCTTCCAATGCTTGTGCTCTTCTCCCCCGGCAGACCCGAAGCGAGGCCGCCATGACCGTCCTGAGCGGCCACGTGGTGGTCTGCATCTTTGGTGATGTCAGTTCTGCCCTGATTGGCCTTCGGAACCTGGTGATGCCACTCCGTGCCAGCAACTTTCACTACCACGAGCTCAAGCACATTGTGTTTGTGGGTTCCATCGAGTACCTCAAGCGGGAATGGGAGACACTGCATAACTTCCCCAAGGTTTCCATCTTGCCTGTAAGTCCAGGGTCGCGTTATCCATGCTGTTTTCTCCTTTTTATTCACAAAAGAGAAATCCCAGATGAATATCATGGTTGTAGCTTTGATCATGCCTTTGCTTCTTCATCTAGTTATGGGCCTGAGGACTCAGCCCTTCCCCTACACTCTGTCTAGGAATATCCAAACCCTGAGAGACCTTATTAAAAGGAATTTGCAGCCGAGTTCAGTTGCTCACCAGACATGGAGTTTAGCTGGTATCAAATGTATTAACCATATCAGTGTCTAAACACTTTCTCTTACCTACCCAAACCCAGTGCTTTGCAATATTATAATGCTTATAGTGGAATTTACATATGGGACTATTTATATCACTTTATTTATGGCATTGTAACTGCTTGGAGAAATCTTATTTTATCTTGTTCTGTTTTTAACTAAATGTATTTAACAGAATTTTTATTTCTGCTGTGCAGAGGACCAACCCCTTCTGCTGGCCAACCCCTCCTTCCATCATAGTCATTTAGAAACCCTGTAATGTTTTCATGCCATTGCATATGTACATGTTTGTGCCCATGTGTGCCTGTGATATTATTGATTATAAAACACATAAAAGGAACAGTTTTGGACTCCACAATTTACTGTGAGGGCACGGGATTCATGATTTGAGAGTCATGTAACTACTTCCTTAATAGTAATCAATATATTTCCTATAAATTCCCAAATAATTGGAGAGCACTTTACATTTTAACCTTTCCTGTAGTTCTTCAAGCTAGAAATCCATGCAAATGCTACTTATTCTCCAAACATTTTTCTTGGAAGTTCATATCCTTAAAACTGAGGGACACAAATTTGATTCTATATTTCAAGAAGTCTGGATTTTTCCCCCACTTTTGAAGCTAAAATTCATTTTTTCTGTTATTAGCTTCTAGAATCTTAGAAAGGGGAAGAATCAAGTAAGATAATTCGATAAGGAAGACGTAAAAATCTATCCACAAGCAATGCCATTTATAGCTACCATGTATCCTTATATATACCTAGTGCAATAGACAGTTAATATAGACAATAAATATATAAAGAAGTGAGAAAAATATATACAGAGATCTTTTGGATGCTGGGCCCCAAACTCACTGACTTGATGAACACATGTGGTGAAAAATAGTCACCTGCAGAAAAGCAAATAGTCTCACACAGAAGAGCATATACAGAGTTAAACCTTGCTAATTTCAGGAGCATGGTAGTTGTGATTACGTATTTCCACCATTATTTTTCCTACATGTGCCTTCCTACATGTCCTTGGGAGCAGTAGACTGGGGTATAAAAGTATTTTGTAAAGAGCTGATTGTTTTTCTGGGATACAGGAGTCCATGTATATGTTGCTGGTCTGTGTATGATGTTTGCCATGTATGGATGCTTGTTGTGAGCGCTTCCTTCATCATGCCCTTGTACACATCTACTCATCTGCCTATGTCTATGTGAACTAGTTCTGTCTGCAGCTTCTCCTATTTCAAACCTTCCAAAATTTAGCACACTCAGGCATGGCATATTTGTACAAAATGGGTCCTCACCTTTTTCTTCACCTATTTCATCCCTTAAACAGGGCCCCATATATAGGGCCATCCCAGAGAAACACGGACTTCTCAGGTGGTGCTGCTGCTGCTGCTAAGTCGCTTCAGTCGTGTCCGACTCTGTGCAACCCCATAGACAGCAGCCCACCAGGCTCCCCCTCCCTGGGATTCTCTGGGCAAGAACACTGGAGTGGGTTGCCATTTCCTTCTCTAATGCATGAAGGTGCTAGTGGTAAAGAACCCACATGCCAATGCAAGAGACTTAAGTAGTGTGGCTCAATCCCTGGGTCAGAAAGATCCTTTGGAGGAGGGCATGGCAAATCATTCCAGTATTCTTATCTGGAGAGTCCCATGGACAGAGGAGCCTGGAGAGCTACAGTCCATGGGGTCGCAGAGAGTCAGAAATGACAGAAGCAACTTAGCCCAGATAGAGAAACACAAAGTGTTTCTGTGTATGTCATTTGCATTACTTGAGTTTTGAAATCATGTGTGTACAGCTGTACAGGGATTGTCTTACATCACAATTACTGTTGGATTTTCTGCAAGGTGAAAATTAAAAGAATATGCATGTAAGCAGTTGAAGCTTATGCATTGGTGAAATTATTCAGGAAGTTGGTCAGACTTATTTTGCACCAAAGACCCCAGGAAAAGAGGGGAGAGTTCTTCTCTCAAAAGATTCTGCTCCAGAGCTTGGAACTAGCAGCTTGCCCACCCTATAGGCCTCTTTCTCCATAATTCCACTTTGAAGCCATATTTTAGAGGCTGCGAATAGAATCGTTACTGCCACTGAGTCATAAAAAGAGGGCTGATGGCCTTGATCTCTGCGGCCAAGTCTAGTATTCTCAAAGTCCCCTTTCCAGGAAGGAGAACGAGAAGAAGGCATCCAGAGATAAAGGCAGTTGGCAGACTCTCTCCCTACGGGCTCAGTGAGTTGAAGGTAACTCAGATCTCTATGAAGGCACATCAGAAGCTGGGTTCAGGCTGGGTTCAGGATGAGGGAGGCTGGTAGCTGGCCGTGAACTCCAAGATGATGCCTGTGGGACCCTCTTACATGGGATGGCCAGATTATTTGGCCATAGCCCCCGATGAGGACACAGAGCATGTGGGGGTCGTGCCCCACGCCTTCAATCCTAACCCTTATATTTTTCCAGTGGCTACATTTCTGACCTCTCTGTCATTCCCTCCTTGATCTGTTTTTATTTTTTCCCCCATAGTTTTCTGCTGTTATGGGACATTTCAAAAAAATCTGTTTACTAGCTTATTTATTTTTAATTACTCCAGTAATACACAAATAGGTTCTGCTATAAAATATTCGAACAAAAGAGAAGTATGTAAAGTCAAAACCAAACTTTTCCTTCCAGTCTTATTCCCCTCCCCAGGGTAATTACTGTTATTAATTTAGTGTGTACTTTTTCTGAACTTTCTCTCTGAAAGTTTGTATATACATTCATGCATGTATAGTTCTATTTTGTGGGTTTCTTTTTACGTAAATGAAATCATACTTTCTGAATTGTCTAGAACTTGGTTTTTGTGCGTTTGCTTAACTTGCTCCTCTCTCTTTGAGATCCTTCCAAAGCAATACCTACATGGAGAGCTCTTTTTCAGTCCTTTTACCTCCTACATAGACTTCCACTGTAAATCTATCTGATGGTGTATTTAACCATGCCTACATTCTTGGACAATTACTCGACTCCTTGTTTTTTTTCTTGCTGAAAATATGCAGTGAAATGATATGACGTGAAGCTTTACCCACCCCTCCATCTCCCCTCCACAAGATGCACATTAATTGCACTCTCTCCCACCTCTTCCAAATCGAGCGCTGCATTCAGCCCTACCTCATCACACCATGCTCCCTGGCTATTTCCCCTTGGCTGCCTTGGAAATTCTAGTTGGAGCTGCTGTCTTTTTGCCTGAGACAGAAGTGACTTGCTATCAAATAAACAGGCATTTGAAATCCACCCCTTTGTTACATTCTGAAAGCCAGAGGTTGCCACAGGACAGTTACTTAAATCAAGACAATTTCCAGGCAGGAAGAAGATGTAGAACCCTGCCATTATTCCTCTCCCTCGTTAGTTAGTAATAGCTTGATTGAGTATTGAGAGCAAGCCTAAAATGCTGCCATCAGCACCAACTACCCTTTAGATTAGCACACAGCTCCTATTCCCTTGAATGTAGTTAGGCCAGCTTAATGTCAAGGCATAAAAAAGATACTTGTTAAATAATTTCCCAGAGCTCCGGCTCAATCTTTAATTTGTTTTTATTTTTCCCCCCTCTTTCTCTCTCGTCCCTCAGTCTCATTTTTGCTTCTCCATTTTTTTTTTTCTCTTTCCTCTATGCCAAAGGGTACGCCATTAAGTCGGGCTGATTTAAGGGCCGTCAACATCAACCTCTGTGACATGTGCGTTATCCTGTCAGCCAATCAGAATAATATTGATGATACTTCGCTGCAGGACAAGGAATGCATCTTGGCGTCACTCAACATCAAATCTATGCAGTTTGATGACAGCATCGGGGTCTTGCAGGCTAATTCCCAAGGTAAGGACAGCCTGTAATACTTCTCTGCTGTGCCTACAGGGGACAGGGGCTGGCAAGAGGGATATCCTTCACTCAGTAATTCAAAGAGGCTCACATCAGCCTGCCTGGTAGTGAAACCTGCTGTGGCTGCCACAGCTTTCAAAGGGGCATCTCTTGCCTCTTCTTGCCAGCCCAGGAAGCGGGCTTGAGACCTGAACACCCACACTCACAATAGACTGCCTTCCCGAAAATAACCCAGCTTTTAAATCACCACCCTCTCAGCCTTCCCAAACAGTGACTTCATGACCAAGGTCGCCAGCTAAATGTCAGCGCACTGAAACGATGCTGGCCAAACAGTTCCAATGTTTCTGCCTGACACATATTTTTGCCACTGACCTGGGTTGAGCTTTGCCATTGTTAGAGTTGCATGGGGGTGTTAAGCTTTGCATTGTTATAGGCTGATCAGGGGATGGTGGTCTCTGGAGAGTGAGGACTATATGGACACTCAAAGTTGTTTAGCAAGAGGTGACACTTGTCAGCCCGGGAAGCGTTCTCTGCAGGAGGCACGGCGGCTTTAAATGACACATCTGCCATCTCTGCTCTGCCCCAGTCTGTCTTGTCATTTGTTCTGGGATCCTGGGCAGATGGTAACAAGTAAAGATGTTGTCTAGGAGTCTCAAAGAAGCAGCACTGCTGAAACCCTGCAACAAACAACCTCACTCATCACAGCCTTGACAGCACAGGATGGGAAGTGTTTTCTGCCAGTAACACCTCAGTGTGGGTTTGCCATCAGCTGGAAAATCATTGTCACACATAGTCTCTGGATGGGTGGCGTTGGGTGCCTGATGGGGACCTGAATGTCAGCACCCCAAGAGTAAAGGTTGAGGAGGCACAGCCCATGAGAACTGTAGCCACTGGGCTATGACGCACCATCTTAGTGGTATGATAAAGCTCCAGCCTGCAGCCTAGGCCCATGTGCCACATTATCTTTTGTCAACTCAGCATCACCACCGCCTCCTTCTGAGGTCTCCTCAACATCACAGTGAAGCCAGGAACAATAGTTCCTAGAATCCCTGTATCTGCATGGTTCTGGGCTGGAGGCTACCAACGAGAGCGGACTCTAGGGCCTATCTAGATAGTAGAAGAGAAAAAGAAGCCTTCATTCTTGGGAGGCAGTTATAGCCAGACCTTGAACAGATGCAAAGTTCAAAGCCACTCTCAGCGGAAACTTTGGCAGCCACTGACTTTGCTACTTGAAATGGAGACTGGGGTGCGAGTTTCCCTGAGGGTCCTGAGGTTCTGGTGAGGTTCAGGAGAACTTCCCCCTTGGCGCTGCAAGTGAAATGGATAATGCTGGCCTCTGGCTGCTCTTACAGCCCTTCTCTAGGCAGTGTCAGCCTCTGATTTTCATCTTACCTGTAGTGGCTTCTATTCTTGACATACCCTGGTTGATACAGCCTGTAGCTTGGTGTGGGCCTCTCCACTCCACCCTCCTGTGTCTTGCCCCCCAATTTAAATCTTGGTCTCCATTTGCTCAGACATGCCTGTTGGACATGTGCCAAGGCCCTAAGAAAGAGCCTCAACTCTCCTGCCTCCTGCTCAGGGAGCTGAGATGACAAAGGATGAGAGGAAAGAGTGAGCTTGTCTTCTTGGAGAAAGGCGAGGCAAGCTAGGTTTTGGTTTCTGCCTTTAAGGAGTTGATCTTCACTGTGTGTCTTCCCACCCATACCCCAGCATTGGCATCACGCCGTGACCATGTAGAAATGCAGACTCTCATGCCCTCAAGACCTACTTGGTCAGAATCTGCATCCTAACAGCATCCCCAGGTGACTGTGTGCAGTATTTAAGGTACAATAAATGTTCGCATTAACAGCATGGGGTCCATCGAACACACAACCCAACCCAATTAGATGCCCCTCTTCTTCTGGCAGGAAGCAGCAGAGGGAATGGGAAAAAGTAGAGGCAGGGGAAGTGCTCTCTTCAGGTGGAGAAGGACCCAAACTTGGGGGCAGGTGGGCAGGAAAAGACTCCCTTTACCCAGCATGCCGGTTTTCAAGGCCCTAGTTTAGAATCTTGACATACAGTATGGTCACATATGCATCTGACGTCGGTGTTCCTTCCAGCTCTCTTAAACCTTTTCCCAGACTCTGAGATCCTATTTGATGGCCAAACTGGTTTTTAAAAAAATGCTTCTCCTCTCCCTAAGATACTCACTCAATCTCAAAAGCCTTCTTTACTGTTTTTATCACAGCAATAAGCAAGAAAAGTAGATTTTGGAAGGAGAGAAGGAAGAATAAGGGAACTCATTTTTTTTCTGCAATAAAGAGGGGCTCTTCTTTTGTGTAAACACACACACATAAGCACACACACACCCCAGAAGAGGCAGAGGATGTGCCCTATGGTTGGTGGTAGTCTTCAGAGACTCCTGGTTGGCAGTGGACTGGAGTGTACATCCCCCTAGTAACCAGCAAGCATTTCATTCAACTCTTAATGAAGGACTGTTGAGGCTGTAGCCTCACTGAGTCCATATTCCCCCTTGCTTTCTTATTCCACCTGCTTCTCTCTTGTTCTTGATCTTCTAACACTTCCCTGTGATGACACTCTGACCTTCTAGAAGCGGTGGCCCTGTGGTGGCTATCAACGTAGGAAGTCACTCCTCCTTGATGGGTGAGTATTGTAAATTCACCTCTGGCTGCTCACTGTACAGCTCACTTCTCAGGTTCATCCCAGTCCACGGGATCAAATGGACAAACTGAGATTCCAACCACTCCCCCTCCTTGAGACCCTGGTGACCCACTAGAATGGCCCCTGGTCTCAGATACTTTTGTTACATTTCATCTGGGCCTTTGGCATGACCAAGCTCCAAGTGGATTGGAATTACTCTGGGTCCGGAAGATCCCCTGGAGGAAAAAATGGCAACCCACTCTGGTATTCTTGCCTGGGAAATCCCATAGACAGGGGAGCCTGGTGGGCTACAGTCCATGGGGTCACAGAGAGTTGGATATAACTGAGCTATTAGGTTGATCGCCACTTCCCTCTTTCATCACTCTTTATTTTCTAGTCCTTATGAGACCCATTCCTTTGTTTCACCTTGAAAGTTATGTTTCCATCTCTGCAGAACATAGCAGGTCAGAACTGTGGACCCAGGATAGACGTGTGTCCTCTGGGGCCAAAGTATTCATGCAGCCTTACGGCAAGTTGTTCTAACATGAAATGAAACAAGATGTGTCTTAACTTTGAGGAGGCAGAGTCTTCCCTGGGATTTGTGTCCAGACACTTGACATTGCATGTTACTTGCTCTCCTAGACTCACAAAAGCTCTTTTTCCTCTTCTCTGTTCACATTCCCTTTTGGTGTCACTGTTCTAGCCCACATGGTGTCAGGACTGGGCCAGCATAGGGATTCAGGACCAGCTACTTTTTGAAAAGATCTGAAATGTGATGGCTGGTTGTCAGAAACAATTACAGGGAAAGGCGGCGAACTCTATGCTGGACGATATATCCAATGTGACAGTTGGGTCTATGAGATGCAGTTTTAATATACAGCAGGCAAGACTGCAGTGACAATTATATAAAGCAGGTGAAGCTGCTTCTTGCTGGTCAGCAAACATCAGCTCAGAACCACTTTACAGCTCTTTACCAGCAACTAAGTGCCTTTATTTACAGAGCGCCTGTCACTTCCCTTTGGCTGGAGAGCTGGTGTATTATTTAGCACACATTTATCTGGGGAAAACACTTCAATTTAAATCAGCTGGTACAACAGTGGCTCTTGCCAGACTCTCTCCCTGTGGTTCTAAAAGATAGGAACCGACTCTGATCTTTCAGTAGAGGGTGAACAGAGGGAGGAAGGGTCTATTATCAGAGAGCTGCTTGAGTCAGACCCTGAAAGGAAGGATCCTGCGATTGAGTTTCCCATTATGTGTTTCTTCCTGCTAAAGTAGAGTTGATTTGCAAGGTTATATTAGTTTCAGGTGTACAACATAGTGATTCAATATTTTTATAGATTATGCACCATTTAAAGTTATTATAAAATATTGGCTTATTCCTTGTACTCTACAATGTATCCTTATAGCTTATTTATTTTATGCATAGTAGTTTATGTCTAGGAGAAGGCAATGGCACCCCACTCCAGTACTCTTGCCTGGTGAATCCCATGGACGGAAAAGCCTGGTAGGCTGCAGTCCATGGGGTCGCTAAGAGTCGGACACGACTGAGCGACTTCACTTTCATCTTTCACTTTCATGCACTGGAGAAGGAAATAGCAACCCATTCCAGTGTTCTTTTCTGAAGAATCCCAGGGACAGGGGAGCCTAGTGGGCTGCCATCTATGGGGTCGCACAAAGTCGGGCACAACTGAAGTGACTTAGCAGCAGCAGTTTATGTCTATTAATTCCTTATTCCTATCTTATCCTATTCTCTTTCCTCTCTTGACTGATAACCACTAGTTTGCTCTCTATATCTCTAAGTCTGTTTCTGTTTTGTTATATACATTTGCATGTTTTATTTTTTGTATTCCACATGTAAGTGATAACATACTATTTTTATCTTTGACTTATTTCACTAAGCATGATACCTTCTCGGTCAATCCATGTTGTTGCAAGGCAGAATTAAATTTTTTTATGGCTAATATTCATGTGTGTGTGTGTGTGTATGTGTGCGTTGAGGGGGGCCACATCTTCTCTATCCATTCATCTTTTGGTGAACGCTCAGGTTCCTTCCATATCTTGACTCTTGTAAATAATGCTACTGTGAACAGTGAGATTCATGCATTTTTTTGAATTAGTGTTTGTTTGTTTTTTGGGGGGATGTATAACCTAGGAGTGGAATTGCTATATTATGTGGTAGTTCTGTTTTTAGTTTTTTGCTATTATGCATTTATATCTAGTTATGAAATGAGCATCTATAGTTTCTTCCTGCTTAACCTTCTAATAAGAGTAAGTTTTAAGAGAAAGAAAGAGGAATAAGTGAGTGGCCACTGTGTGTCAGGCACTATAGCACCCACAAGACAAATGAGTACCGTACTGAACAGTGCAAATCTCGAGTATAGGTTTATTGCCTTGCTAAGTGTTTGGATTTATACAAATGTGGTGATTAAATCTATGATAGCCAAAACATGACCGTGGTTTAGAGGTGGAAAGAGATGGTGGCATGAGCTACATGGGAAGACTGGTTCAGTGGACTAGAAGGGATCAGATGAGGTCCGACAGGACAGGTTAGGGATGTTATTGTGAAGATGACAGAAATTGAGATAGATCTGAAATAGAGAAAACAGCCGTTGAAGACCAGTTGATGGGAAGGAAGGCTGAAGACTGGTTGATAGGAAGGCAGTGTGGATGAGCAAGGATGAGGAATTGGGAAAGCATTTCAAGGTTGGCCATTGAGTAAATGTAAAAGTGATTAAGCAAAGGACCCAGAAGAAGAAACAGGCTTGGGAGAGAAGGTAAACATTTTGTCTTGGTTCATTTGTGTTGAAATTTTCTGGATAACATCTAGCAAGAAATAAGAACATATGGTTATAAGGATAAAGTTAGGTTTGAAATTATAGACCTGGGAATCATTGGTGATAGACAGTGTAGAGGCCTTGAGGATGGATATTTCTCAGGGAGACAGGCAGGGCAATTAAGAGAAACGGGGTCAATATGGAACCTTGGGAGACATCAACATTGAAGGGACAAACAGAGGAAGAGAGCCCACTGAGAGGGCTGAGGACAAAGATTTAGGGGAATAGGAGTAGGTGGTTATGAGGGTAAGTGAGAGGAGAGTTGAATAAATTCCAGAGCCGCCATCTAGTGTCCTTATTGTTTGTCCCTATACGTGTTTTCTTAACTAGACTCTGGGCTCTCCGAGAAACAAGGACTCTTCCTTATCTTGCTCATCTTCATGTCTCCAGTTTCTCTAAGCACAGGACCTGACACAGCATTGGCATGCCAGAAGAATTTGCTGGGCTGAACTGATTTGAAAGGAAACAGTGATTAGCACTGTCAGATCCTGCAGAAAAGTCAAACAGACAAGGGCCTAAAAATGAGAGCAGTGCATTTGACCCTCAGGAAGTTCCCGATGATCTTAGCAAGAGCAGCTGCTGTAGCTTGTTACTGGTAGAAGCCGTCACTCAGGCGGCTGAAGCCTTAATGGTAGGTAGGATTTGGAGACCCTTTATTACTCTTTCAAGTGGAGATAGGGGGAGAAATGGGATAGTTCAGAGGAGCTCAAAGAAAGGAATTCCTTTTTGTTTTTAGAAGAGGGAAAATACACCCTAGTTGTTGCTACATAAGACTAGGGTGAAGCCCCAAAGAGGGAGAGAGTTTGAAGCTATAGGACAGAGTTGTTAAATGATAAAGAGGAAATCAGAGAGAAGCAGGAGAGATCAGGTGACCTTTAAAGGGTAAGAATGACTCCTCTTCCTCTGAGTCAGAGGGCTGGATGGGGAAGATGAAGCTGGAGGAAGCTTCACGCTGATGGCTCCTCCTCTCTTTATGAAGGAACCAGCGTGGCCTTCCTTGAGGAGTTAAGGAGCTGGACAGTTTGGACAGGGAACTGATGGTAATCAAGGGTCAGCGCAGACGTCATGGGAAACATGTAAGGAGATGATTGGATTTAGAGGGGGCTTGGAGGCAGATAGGCCAAAAATGAAGCAAGAAACAAATCCCTGTGAGGTCAAAGAACAGGGCTGTGAAGTAAAGGAGTGGGAGAGCCAAAGGGTGGGAGGTGTGAATAGACAGAGGAATATGTGATGAGCTCAGAGGATGAAGTGTTCCTTGCAGAGCCAGAGCAGAGCTTGGTGGTATTGCCCTGAAAACAGTTCTTCTCCACAAGGACTTTGAGCCCAAAGCAAAGATTCCCTTGGCCACCACCAGCACCATTGCTACACCATCACCACCACCCCTTGGTAACAACAACCATAATAATGCTTACGCTTTGTGAACATTTCCTGCCATTCTGTGGTAGGTATTTTGTCAACCAAGACAATAAGCATTTCTTAGAGCACCAGTTTCTAGCTTTTGCTGCACATTGTAATCACTTGAAAAATGTTTAAAAAAAAAATATATATATATATATATATATATCTGTGCCTGGGTTGCCCCTTAGCAATTGTGATTTAGCTGGTGGAAAGTTGTACAACCTGTGCATCAGGAGTTTCTGAAGCTTCCTGATGCTTCCCAGGTGCAGCTAGGGCTGAGAACCACTGTCCAGAAGCACTCCTCTCATCAGTCCTCAAAGGAGATGAAATAAGAAGGTTACCATTTTGATTGCAAAAAGGAAGAAACTGAGGCTTAGAGAAGCTAAGTAACAATTTTAGCCCGAATCTCCTGCTTTCCTGGAAATCCTAACCTTTAAACCGCTTTGTTTCCTTAGAATAATTCTGTTGTCTTGACAGGGCTTCCCAGGTAGTTCAATGGTAAAGAATCCGCCTGCCAGTGCAGGTTTACACAGGAGACTCAGATATGACCCTGGGTGGGGAAGATGCCCTGGAGAAGGATATGGCAACCCACTCAAATACTTCTTGCCTGGAAAATCCCATGAGCAGAGGAGTCTATCAGGCTAGAGTCCCTGGGGTCGAAAAGAGTCGGACACAACAGAGTAACTGAGTACGTATGCATGTTGTCTTGACCTGTTGGTCTGCATTCTTCTTTTTGTATATTTTTGGGTGATCATTAGCTTTCCCGGTATTGAAAATCCTTAAGTGGAAAAAGGGGGTGAGGGAATGCAGTGGGCAATCAGGCTCTGTCTTCTGCCCAACTGGCTATGTTTGTCATCTGGTTTCTGTCATATGTTTCAAAGTGACAAGTAAAGGATATTAGTTGCCCAGTAGACAGACCTTCTTCTTGACCACAGCTTTTGAAAGGTGCCGGGGCTGAGATCTAGGACTACATAGCTATTAAATAGCAACATTACTTACCTTAAAGCCAGAAGCATACTTCTCTCAGTGTCTGGATCTCTTCAAGAAGATGGAGGGGGTGTATTTTCATGCCTGGGCTGCATCTCTTGTTCTTCTTCCTCTTGTATGCTTTGCATTCGTCTGATTCCTGCTATCTGTCCTGAAGTTGTCAGTTCAGTCCCACGAACATTATTAAGCATCTGTCACGTGCCCGGACTGTGCACGGCAGGCACTCTTGAGGAGTCAGGAGTCATAATGAACATTCTCAGTCTTTGCAACTTCCTAGCAAATATCTAACTCTTCTTCAGGATGCTGGTTGATTCCTGTGAGAGATTACCATCTATTGAGGCTAACATTGGGGGCAAGAAGAGAGAGTGGGTTTGAGAGACACTCTGGGGAAAAGGGCACAGGGTTTCAGTAGCTGGAACCAAATAGAACTGGCTGTATTCAGAGAGCAGAATGTCAGCAAGGAGGACAGCGGTACAGGGGGATGTGTTTGAGGGACAGCAGTCAGTTTTTTGGCAGGAACACGGTGTATGTATCCGGGAGCAGGGAGGCATGAGGCTGAAGCATGGGTTGGGCATTGAGGAACTTTTTTATTTTACTTAAGAAGCTATAAATAATTTTTTATGAGTCTGTGAGTTAGGAAGTTATAAGTAATTCAGTAGGCACTAGGGAGCTACAGAAGATTTCAAAGCAAGAGAGTGATGGGATCAGACCTGAGCTTTAGAGAGATTGACCTGGCAGCCGTATGAAGCATTGTTTTGCCTGGAAAGAAGAGGATGCAGAGATACTGTGTAGGAACAGCGGTTACCCAGGAGGAGATCAGGAATCTTGAATCAGAAAAAGAAAGGGAGAATCTCATGTGAGATGAGATGGTAAAACGGACTCCATGAATGAATGCAAGCTTCCTTCCTGGTGATGGAAGCCAGGGCCCACGCATAAGAAGAAGCTTGTGAAAAGGAGAGACTGGCTGTAGGAGGAAGCAGTAGGAAGCAGCATTGGTCAGTTGGCTGTGCTGGGTTTTAGTATGATTCATTTCCGCATGGACTCAATGGAAAAAGTCCAGGTGGACCTGAAGGTGGGTGGAAATGAAATCCTGAATCCGGGAGAGGGTCACACTTAGAGATGCACCCCCTTGCTCATGTTCTAGGAGTGGAGAAGAGCCTCAGGGGAGAGGATCCTGAAAGCAAGCTGAAATACAGAAATCTGAGACCATTTTAGAAAGGACAGAGGGAACCATTGATAGAAGACAGAGAGTCACAAACTGAGCTGAGTTCTCAGTGTCCTTGAGAAGGGAGGAGCATGTGTCTCAAACTAGGAACAAACGTCCACTGCCTATTTACCTCTAAATAAATTTATGTTTTATGCCTCCTTATAGCCACAGGTTTAAAAAAATTATAATGCGCTAACATAAACACACCAGCAGGCACACAAGCTTGAGACACATGCACGCGTACACACACACACACACACACACACACACACACTGCAGTTCCTCCAGCCCTCCATGACCCTCAGGCACAGTTACACTAAGTAATATCCATGTAGAAGCAGATACTCTCCTTTGTCTGCAAAGGTTAAGAGCCTCAAGTAGGGAATGACATTTTTCTTTGGAAGTATGGCTGTAGTCCTTAGAGAGCCAGCATTAATTGGGGGCACAGGGTACATCCTAAAGTCTCAGATAGCTTTTACTGTTCCAGAGAAGAAAATGTGACTTCTGTTTATATATGAGGGAGATCATATGAATTAAAATCTCTAAATTATATTGGACAACAGGAGTCCGGATTCAAAAGGGACCTTCCTAAACTGGAACTATGGTACAGAATCCACAGAATGGAATGTCATGGAAAGGAATGAAGACCACTCAGCATTAAGTTTCAAGTAATTACTCAAGACAGGCTGGATAAACCTTGCTGATAGAGGTGCAATTTGTTTGGAGCAGTGATTGTTTCATCCTGGCTTGTCTGAGAGGGAGCGTGTCAAGAGCTATGAAGATCTGAAGGAAGGCATTGACAGACAGGGAATGATGCCAAGGGGACAACCGGAACGGGGAAATGCTTGACTACGTGTCACTTGCCCAGCGGTTAAGAGAATGAGGCTAGGGCTGGAAAGGGTGATGTTAGCCTCTGCTCCATGGAACAAAACCAGGACTGATGGCTAATGATTAAGGAGAATCAGATCTTAACCTCGCAGAAGAGAGGCATGTTCAGCACAGAATAGGCTGCCCAAAAAGATGGTGAGAGTCCTATCACCACATGACCATTTGCCAAGGGCAAGTTCCTGGCGTGATCTTTTTGACAGCAGGGAAATTGAATGAGATGAGCTCTGTGGTCCTTTATGACTGTGGGTCTCTGTTATTTTCTTGATTTTGATGATATAGAGCTCTGTGTTCTAGAAGGTCTTACCCCAGAAGGAGGGCTACACTCTTTGGCAGAATGAGGGTCATACCAGATCTCTTCATGGACACTTCCATGCCCTTCCACACTGGCCCTGCCTTTGTGTCTGAGATGGGGAGTGGCCTGCATTGGGGTGAGCAGCTGCACATCTGGCTTTTGCATTAATTTGACGGACCACCCCCATCCTCAACTCCCATATCACCCCGAACACCTGCTCTTTCCAGTTTTCTCCCTCCTCCCTCCCACAAGCACCCCTCCCACCCTGCACACCAGGACTTCCCTCGCTTACAAGTGTACCTACACACATATCCCATACACATTCTCCCTCCCTGAAACCAGAGAAGCCTTTTTTTCAGCCTCCCATATAACATTTCATTACCACAATATTCTCTCTAGTTCTGAACTGGTGGTGGGGGAGAAGCCATTTCTCTTTATACCCACCAAACGAACAAAGCTCAGCGCTAAAATATTTTTCTTCAGTTGTAACTGAAATGGCTGTTGGCTTCCGTCCCAAAAACCAGAAAGACAATTATACTTAACTGTTTAGAGATTTATAAATACCACACTGGAGTAGCCTCTAGGTAGTAACTTTAGATACCCAGCCCAATAATTTTCTTTTATTGGTTTGTGATTTAGATCTTATTTTGAGTCCTCTATAATAAGAGGAGTACATTTCATTAAAAGAGCTTACTAAACAATAAAGAAAATCTGGCTTAGGGCCCTGAGCAGGTCTCAAGTACAGAAAGGGGCTTGCCCCATCCCATTTCTTGTGTGGACATCATGAGAAGGATCTCAGCACAGTGGGGCACATGTATTTCAGCAAAGTAGTCATTGCAGCCATTTTCTAAATGACTTCAACTTGGGAGAATTTTTCCTACGAGCGTATTTCACCACATGAGAGATGCTCTGAAAACTGCCATCTACTATTCTGGCAATTGATTGACAGTGAAGGAAACAAGGAAAAACCACCACCATCACAATCTGTAACAGGAAATCGAGGAAGGAGGGATACTTTCTGAACCTATGGAGGCTTTTAGACCCTCTGTAAAAGGAGATCTAATTCGGGGAGTGGAAATGGGAAAGAGAAAGTCAGAATGGACAGTATCACTTATTTCTTCCAATGCCCTGCTTAGCAGAATTCGCTTCCTGACTCAAGCTGTGCCCAGCCTGGGACGATTGCAGTGAGAGGAAATATGAGCTTCAGAGACAGAAAACAGATGTGGGGAGGTGTTGGGGTGTGGCCGAACTCATTGTCCCAGCATCAGGCTTGCCTGTGCTGCTTAGCTACTCAAAACTCATGTGCCTAGTTAATGCTCTTTTTTTAAAAAAACTACAATCCCCCCTTTTATCTTCAGATGAATCATGTACATGCACGTTCATAGACAGTATCTCATTTAATACCCCCAGTAACCTGCTCAAGCAGGTGTGATTTCTTTCTATTTTATAGATGAGAAAACTGAGACTCAGGAAAATACAGCCACTTTGCCCAGAGCCTCTGAGCTCAGATCCCCAGACTGTCTGATTCCAAAGCCTGTGCTTTCTCTTACCACATCAGTCTGTTCTCAAAAGAGAACAAGTGTTGTTTTGATGAAAGCAGGCCCAAATCTATCCGTCTGCTTTTCAGACTCATGGAAGCATCCCTGGGACAAGCATTCAGGGAAACGAAAGGACTCACGGCACACCAGACTCCCAAACTGCCTCTGGTGCTCAAGGACTAACTTTGTTCTGAACGTGCTTGTCTCTGGACATCCTCATTTTGTGTGGCCCTGACCCTCTCTACCCCAGCAATCAGAGACACTAGGACCCTCTTGGTACCCAACTTCATTGCCATAACAACTGGACAGACAAGAGCAGAGTTGGGAGAAGAGTTCTTCTTACCTGCCTCTGTGAGCAATATAATTGTTGAACTTATTTTCCTATTAATACACATTTGATTTTGAAGCTGTCAGAAAGAAGGTAGAAAGTTTGAACTAGACATTGCTTTATTTTGTTCAGAAATGTATAAAAGATGTCCAGGTTTTATCTACTTATCCCACTTTCCAGGTGGAATTTTCCATGGAAGGCAGAGAATGAACAGATTACGGTAGCTCTCAGAATCTAGGATTTCAGAGTGTGTGTTATGCTAAAAAATGGCCCAGATAAATTGTCTTATACAAGGAAAGTGTGGTTGTGTAATCAGTTCAGTCCAGTCACTTAGGCGAGTCCGACTCTGCAACCCCATGGACTGCAGCACACCAGATTTCCCTATCCATCACCAACTCCCGGAGCCTGCTCAAACTCATGTCCATTGAGTCAGTGATGCCAGCCAACCATCTCATCCTCTCTCATCCACTTCTCCAGCCTTCAGTCTTTCCCAGCATCAGGGTCTTTTCCAGTGAGTCAGTTCTTTGCATCTGGTGGCCGAAGTATTGGAGTTTCAACTTCAGCATCAGTCCTTCCAATGAATATTCAGGATTGATTTCCTTTAGGATGGACTGGTTTGATCTCCTTGCAGTCCGTGGGACTCCCAAGAGTCTTCTCCAACACTGCAGATCAAAAGTATCAGTTCTTCAGTGCTCAGCTTTCTTTGTGCTCCAATTTACACAACCATACATGACTACCTAAAAAACCATATCTTTGACTAGATGAACTTTTGTTGGCAAAGTAATGACTCTGCTTTTCAATATGCTGTCTAGGTTGGTCATAACTTTTCTTCCAGGGAACAAGCATCTTTTAATTTCATGGCTGCAGTCACCATCTGCAGTGGTTTTGGAGCTCCCCAAAATAAAGTCTGTCACTATTTCCATTGTTTCCCTATCTATTTGCCATGAAGTGATGGGACTGTATGCCATGATCTTAGTTTTCTGAATGTTGAGTCTTAGGCCAACTTTTTCACTCTCTTCTTTCACTTCCATCAAGAGGCTCTTTAGTTCTTCATTTTCTGCCATAAGAGTGGTGTCATCTGCATATCTGAGGTTATTGATATTTCTCCTGGCAATCTTGATTCGAGCTTGTGTTTCATCCAGGCTGGCATTTTGCATGATGTACTCTGCATAGAAGTTAAACAAGTAGGGTGACAATATACAGCCTTGACGTATTCCTTTCCCAATTTGGAACCTATCCATTGTTCTGTGTCCAGTTTTAACTGTTGCTTCTTGACCTTCATATAGATTTCTCAGGAGGCAAGTAAGATGGTCTGCTATTCCCATCTCTTGAAGAATTTCCCATTGTTTGTTTTGATCCACACAGTCAAAGGCTTTGGCATAGTCAATAAAGCAGAAATAAATGTTTTTCTGGAACTCTCTTGCTTTTTCGATGATCCAGCAAATGCTGGCAATTTGATCCCTGGTTCCTCTGCCTTTTTAAACCCAGCTTGAACATCTGGAAGTTCTTGGTTCATGTACTCTTGAAGCCTGGCTTGGAGAATTTTGAGCATCACTTTGCTAGCTTGTGAGATGAGTGCAATTGTGTGGTAGTTTGAGCATTCTTTGGCATTACCTTTCTTTGGGATTGGAATGAAAACTGACCTTTTTCAGTCCTGTGGCCACTGCTGAGTTTTCCAAATTTGCTGGCATATTGAGTGCAGCACTTTCACAGCATCATCTTTTAGGATTTGAAATAGCTTAACTGGAATTTCATCACCTCCACTAGCTTTGTTCTTAGTGATGCTTCCTAAGGCACACTTGACTTTGCATTCCAGAATGTCTGGCTCTAGGTGAGCCAGATAACCACGTGGTTATCTGGGTCATGAAGATCTTTTTTTGAATAGTTCTTCTATGTATTCTTGCCACCTCTTCTTAATATCTTTTGCTTCTGTTAGGTCCATACTATTTCCATCCTTTATTGTTCCCAGCTTTGCATGAATAGTTCCCTTGATATCTCTAATATTCTTGAATAGGTCTCTAGTCTTTCCCATTCTATTGTTTTCCTCCTTTTTTTTTTTTTTTTTTGCATTGGAAAGAGTGGTTGTATAATCAGAGAAGATAAAAGAAATCTTCTCATTTCACTGATTCACTGAAGCCTCTGATGAGATTTCGTATGAGAATCAAGAGCTCTTTACCTGAGCATTAGTTTCCCGAGTTGCCTGAGTTAGTCCCTGCTCTTTGTGTGGTCCATGCCATTTTGACACTATAGGGATCTCTAGGCAGAAGTGACATAGATGTGTACAATGAATTGTAAGACACAACTTGAATGTACATATTTAATAATACGAGGGCTGGAACATTCCAGAGTACCTTGCAAAATGCACGGTGTGAGTCCTTTGTAATTGCTGAGGCATATGAATGAGACCATTAGCATGCATGCCTCAGGCTAGCAAATGATCCTGGCCAATTATCCTGTGTATTTTTCTCTCCACCCATCCTTCTCTTAAAAAAAATTTTTTTATTTACTTATTTATTTGGCTATGCCAGTTCTTAGTTGCAGCACTGAGGATCTTTGGTCTTTATTGCAATATGTGGGATCTAGTTCCCTAACCAGGTATCAAACCCAGGTCCCCAGCATTGGGAGCACATAGCCTTAGCCACCTAAACACCAGGGAAGTTTCATTACTCATCCTTTTATAAGCAAAAACTCATGTGAAGTCCTAAAACCTTTATTTCCTTTTTTTAAAAAATGGCCCTGCAAAAAAGTCAAGTGACTTATAAATGACTTTAGTTTTGGATTGACAGAATATTTAACTCATACCCTTAAATATTCTGTCAATCCAAAACTATTGACAGAATATTTAAGGGTATGAGTGGTTATACTTCAAGGAACGTTCTGGAGGAAATTATTACCCCACTGGAAAAGCAGTCTAGTAGGCATTAAGCATCTTGTTATATATCTTCTCTAAAGAGTTTCTTCTGGATATCCTAAGTACCGCATGGCTATCACCACACCGTGTGTTATGAGAAGGCATCAGTTGCTTTGGGCTGCGATGCTCCAGAGTCAGTGGAGTTGAATTTAAAAATAGGTGTGATTATGTAAGTCATGGGGCTGCAGGCGGATGGAAAGGGCTGGGGCAAAGTGAGAAAAGGCATACGAGCAGGAAAGGTCAAGTTTATTCACAACAGGGCACTTGGCTATATGTCTACTGATGACATAGCTGAGGGGCTTAAAGATCTCAGAGTGTCAAAGGAAATGATTGTAGGGGAGATCGCTGTTAACTTGGATAGGCTCTCAAAGAATGGCCTTTTCTAGCATCTTGCTGACCTCCCCTCTTCCACGCATTGTCAGGCATTTAAATGCTTTGCATAGCACCTCACACCTAGTAGATACTCAGTAAAGCTTGGTGGAGTGAGTAGATACATGATTTAATCCCCATATCTGTTGTTTGCAGTCTGCTCTGCCTTAGCTTACCCTCCAGTGAGATAAAGCAGTTCAATCCCTCTGTTAAATACTACACCCTTCCAGGCTTCAGCCACTCTCCATTCATTTGATAGCTGGGCACTGGGCAGGCGTCCCAAAGATCAAAGACGTTGAACTTGTTAATAAGAGAGCTGTGGTCAGACTTGTCCAAGAGTTCTCTAGTGCAAATCATCCCATTGTTTTAATCTATGCTAATAGCTCCTGATCCTCAACATTTTACTAGCGTCACTGCAGGTATATTTCACTGTACCAGCCCAAGGCCTGAGGAGGCTGTAGCACTGAAAGCCTCAAAGTTCAGTAACATATAGAAAACATCTCTACTTACTGCTCTAGGGGACTTGGAATAGATTCTTGGAGCTTCCCTGGCCACATGGAGATCGATGCTGTCTCCCCTCAGCAGCTGATGGACAGCCATCAGCTGTCACCTGATGGGGAGTGGGCAGGGGCAATCCAGCAGATGAGTTTTGTTGCTCTGCTTATTGATGGCGAGGGCTCCCCACGTAGTGCTAGTTGTGAAGAATCCCTCTGCCAATGTGGAGATACAAGAGACGCAGGGTAGATCCCTGGGTCAGTATGGTCTATGCTAATAGCTCCTGATCCTCAACATTTTACTAGCGTCACTGCAGGTATATTTCACTGTACCAGCCCAAGGCCTGAGGAGGCTGTAGCACTGAAAGCCTCAAAGTTCAGTAACATATAGAAAACATCTCTACTTACTGCTCTAGGGGACTTGGAATAGATTCTTGGAGCTTCCCTGGCCACATGGAGATCGATGCTGTCTCCCCTCAGCAGCTGATGGACAGCCATCAGCTGTCACCTGATGGGGAGTGGGCAGGGGCAATCCAGCAGATGAGTTTTGTTGCTCTGCTTATTGATGGCGAGGGCTCCCCACGTAGTGCTAGTTGTGAAGAATCCCTCTGCCAATGTGGAGATACAAGAGACGCAGGGTAGATCCCTGGGTCAGTATGGTCCCCTGGAGAAGGCACTGGCAACCCACTCCAGTATTCTTGCCTGGAGAATCCCATGGACAGAGGAGCCTGGTGGGCCACAGTCCATGGGGCCACAAAGAGTGGGACATGGTCGAGCAGCTGAACACAGTAATGGTGGATCTCAAGTGGACTGTCAGAGGGATGACGCCATCGTACAGGGTCAAGGAACCAAGTTTTAAATCCTACTTATGTCAGCCATGTGGTATTTAACTTTGAATAAGCACTCTGATTTCACTCCTTCATCCCAGAAGTGGGGTTTGTTAAGTGGCACCACCTAAATATCCTGAGGGACTGTGCGTGAATCCAAGAAGGTGATGACTGCAGAGTGGTCTCATAAAACATCAAGGGCTTTAGACATTGCATTGTGCAGTCAAGTTAAGCACGGTGTGTGTCGGCTCTAGAGCTGAAAACTCCGATTTGCATGCAGCTCTGTTACCTACTAGGCCAGGACAAATCGTTTAACCTTTCTGTACCTCAGTTTTCTCATTGAGAACACCAACTGTACCTGGTTCATCAGATTTCTTTGAGATATAAATGCAATATAGGACTTTCTCTAATCCATATATTACCTTTACATGAGTCAGAAAAAGTCCATTCTTTCTTGATATACTTTACTTCCATCTGTTGAAAAATTCTCATACTGATTATCTTTGAACAGTATGCTTTTCTACCATCTGCTGGGAAAAAAAAACATAATAAATATGCAAATATAATGTGTCCACAGTATGAGTGATGCCCACTTGGAAGCTGTTGCTCAGTATCTGACCTTCATAACCATACATGGCTTGAGTGGATGGATATAAAACAGTATCGAGGGTGTAGTTAGAGATCAAGCACGTTTAGCCTTTTTGCTATTCAGTTCAGTCACTCAATTGTGTCAGACTCTTTGTGACCGCATGGACTACAGCATGCCAGGGTTCCCTGTCCATCAGCAGCTCCTGGAGCTTGCTCAGACTCCTGTCCATTGAGTCAGGGATGCTAGCGAACCATCTTATCCTCTGTCATCTGCTTTTCCTCCTGCCTTTAATCTTTCCCAGCATCAGGGTCTTTTCCAGTGAGTCAGTTCTTTGCATCACGTGGCCAAAGTATTGGAGTTTCAGCTCCAGCATCAGTCCTTCCAATGAATATTCAGGACTGATTTCCTTTAGGATTGACTGGTTTGATCTACTTGCAGTCCAAGGGACTACATGGGTCTTCTCAAGTGTCTTCTCCAACACCATAGTTCAAAAGCATCAATTCTTTGGTGCTCAGCTTTCTTCATAGTCCAAGTCTCACATCCATACATGACTACTAGAAAAACCGTAGCTTTGACTAGACAGACCTCTGTTGGCAAAGTAATATCTCTGGTTTTTAATATGCTGTCTAGGTCATAACTTTTTGTCCAAGGAGCAAATGTTTTTTAATCTCATGGCTGCAATCACCATTTGCAGTGATTTTGAAGCTCCCCAAAATAAAGTCTGTCACTATTTCCATTGTTTCTCCATCTGTTTGCCATGAAGTGATGGGACTGGATGTCATAATCTTCAGTTTTTGAATGTTGAATTTTAAACCAATTTTTTCACTATCCTCTTTCACTTTCATCAAGAGACTCTTTAGTTCTTCT
Organism: Madoqua kirkii; assembly: GCA_006408675.1. Classification (NCBI taxonomy): domain Eukaryota; kingdom Metazoa; phylum Chordata; class Mammalia; order Artiodactyla; family Bovidae; genus Madoqua; species Madoqua kirkii. The sequence continues at coordinate 29,604 of SJYC01122886.1, forward strand.
TCACTTTCTGCCATAAGGGTGGTATCATCTGCATATCTGAGGTTATTGATATTTCTCGCAACAATCTTGATTCCAGCTTGTACAATAATCTTGATTCCAGGCTGGCATTTCGCATGATGTACTCTGCATATAAGTTAAATAAGCAGGGTGACGATATACAGCCTTGATGTTACTCCTTTCCCAATTTGGAACCAGTACTTTGTTCCATGTCCAGTTCTAACTGTTGCTTCTTGACCTGCATACAGATTTCTCAGGAGACTAGTAAAGTGATCTGGTATTCCCATCTCTTGAAGAATTCTTCAGTTTGTTTTGATCCACATAGTCAAAGGCTTTGGCATAGTCAATTAAGCAGAAGTAGATTTTTTTCTGGAACTCTCTTGCTTTTTCTGTGATCCAAAAGATGTTGGCAACTTGATCTCTGGTTCCTCTGCCTTTGGGCTTCCCTGGTGGCTCAGAGGTTAAAGTGTCTATCTGCAATGTGGGAGACTGGGGTTTGATCCCTGGATTGGGAAGATCCCCTAGAGAAGGAAATGCCAACCCACTCCAGTATTCTTGCCTGGAGAATCCCATGGATGGAGGAGCCTGAGGGGCTACAGTCCATGGGGTCGCAAAGAGTTAGACTCAACTGAGTGACTTCACTTTCTCTGCCTTTTCTAAACCCAGCTTGAACATCTGAAAGTTCTCAATTCATGTATTGTTGAAGCCTTGCTTGGAGAATTTTGAGCATTACTTTGCTAGTGTGTGAGATGAGTGCAATTGTACAGTAGTTTGAATATTCTATAACTTTGCCTTTCTTTGGGATTGGAACGAAAACTGTCCTTTTCCAGTCTGTGGCCACAGCTAAGTTTTGCAAATTTGCTGACATATTGAGTGCAGCACTTTTACAACATCATATTTTAGGACTCAAAATAGCTCAATCAGAACTGCATCACTTCCACTAGCTTTGTTTGTAGTGATGCTTCCAAGACCCACTTGACTTCATGTTCCAGGATGTCTGGCTCTAGGTGAGTGATCACACCATCATGATTATCTCAGTCATTAAGTTCTGTTTCGAATAGTTCTTTTATATATTCTTGACACCTTTTCTTAATATCTTCTGCTTTTGTTAGGTCCATACCATTTCTGTCCTTTATTGTACCCATCTTTGCATGAAATATTCCTTTGATATCTCTAATTTTCTTGAAGAGATCTCTATAGTCTTTCCCAGCCTGTTGTTTTCTTCTATTTTTGCTATTAATATTTGATAACTTTTCATTTTCTTTCATTTACTCACTCAAAATAGCAATTAGCAAGGTAAGGTTAGCCATTTGTCTCCATCAACCAGATTTCTTGTTGGTTGTGTTCATCTGTAGATATGCATGGGACACTGATAGTGGTGGAAACCAAGACCCCTTTGGGAAGTGAGCCATCAAAGTTAGGAAGACTTACAGTAGCCTACAGAGTGTTGAAGAAGAATGAGGGCAGACTGACGGTGACCACTGGAGTTTTCCCTCATAGAAGGGCAGTGTGGTATCCCTCAGTGGAACTCTTTGAGGAAGCAGAAAGGCGAGGCCTCCGCTCAATGATAGAAGCCCTCACACACGGCTGCTCTGCGGCGGTCGGTTATGGAGGAGCGCTGACGATTGGGTGGAACGACATCAATCCAGAGCTGCTATTGGCTGAATGGAGTTCATGCTGCTCCAGCTAGATGGTAGGCTTTACCCAGCCTTCCTCCTTTACCTGTTTTTTCTTCAAAAAATATAATTTAAGCTCTCAGCCTGGGACCCTGGGGAATGATTTGTTCTTCATTGAGAAAGAGGTCTGGCCTCCTTTTAAGTGCCTAATAAAATAATGGGTCCCTTCCCTAGTGCCCCCCCAAACCACCCCCACCAGCACACGCGTGCATGCGCAGCCACTACAGTCCTGTCCGACTCTTTGTGACCCCATGGACGGTAGCCCACCAGGCCCTTCTGTCCATGGGATACTCCAGGCAAGAATACTGGAGTGGGTTGCCATGCCCTCTTCCAAGGGAACCCCCACCATAGGTCTGTGCAGAAATATTTGCATATGCATTCAAGAAATTTACCTGGCCTTTAAGGTCTTTTCACCTTAGCTACACACTGTAATCAACTGTGACTTTTTTAACCCTGCCAAGTCGAGGCCACATCCCAGAGCGACTAAGTCAGACTCTGAGCATCAGAGATTCCAAGGTGCAACTAGAGTTGAGAAGCGCAGGCCTCTGCTCTTCTTTATGCAGAGTGACTATCTGTGAGCCTCCTAGCAGGGCTGCAGAGTCACTAAGCTCAAATCTCCATGGACTGGCAGCCTCCTAAGGGTGATATCTGGGAATTTTGGAGGGCATCTAACTTTGACTCATGAGCTTCCAGCCTTACTCTATTCCAGCCAGAAAGAGCAGAGGAGATAAAGTAGGAGAGTGTGCATGGGAGAGATCAAGGCAGGTGGGGGCAGGTAATTCTCAGAATGCCTAATCGGCAGAGGAAATGGGAAATTTTTGAAAATCAATCAGACCCTGGTTCTAATGACAAGGAAGGACAGTAAATAATGAGAGAACGTCAGGGTTGAAGTTTCACACTTAATCTATAAACCTACTTTTAATAGGCCCTTGGGTGATTATAAATTCATGATACCTTTCTTCTTATTGGATTATATAAGGCTGTTCCACTTTTCTAAAGGCAGCCCAGGTGTGTCTTTTATTTATTTATCTATCCATTTATTTATTTATCTATTTATATTTAGGATATTGAAGAATTTTTTTAAAGCCCTCTTTCTTATGAACATTAATTATATACCATGCTAAGGAAGCAATTGCCTGTACGTTATGAAATATTAAATCAAAATGCTTCCCATTCCCAGATGTCCCAGAGATAAATACAGCAGTATATTGAAGCCCCTCTTGGAGCTGTTTTGCCTGCAAATTTATTGTTTTGTCTCCATTTTCAGAAAGCCCTGTTTTCTGTGAAGTATAGCACTCTAGGTAGTTTTTAAGGCGCAAACTCCTCTGGAGTTGCCTGTGTCGGCAACAACTCTTATGTAGATGGTACACGAGGGATGGCGTGTTGATCGGCTCCTTTAAGATGACAAATGGGCAGAGAGTGTTATTGTCTTTGATTGCACGCCTTACATCATCTGTATGTAGGAATAAGAGGGCCATACTTTATCTTTAGCCATTTTATAAATATTTAAGTCCTTATAGTTGCCTAAAGATATTAAAGCATATTTTACAGTAGTCGGAGTATAAATATTATATATAGCACAAGATACCAAAGTAGTTTAATGAATTCGTAATTTTCTGTTCACATTTATTGGAATGTGTTTTATGTTCTGAAAGTTCCATTTAAAGAATAAGATACCATTCTGCTTCCTGACAACATACCAAGTGTTGGCTGGCGTTTCGGGCGGGGGTCCAGTCCCACTGTCTGTAGAGGCTTTCATTAGGAAGCAGGAAGGCAGGAAGTCAGGGCCCTGAGATATATTTCCCCCATCTCTACATTTAAAACTATATATAAATAACTTTTTGAATAAACAATTCTGGTGCTTATTTAAATCATTAAAGCGTTCCAGAGAGAAAACTTTTTATAGCCCCTTTCCTCTATTTCAAAGAGTTTAATTCAGAGAACCTCAGACAGAACAATAAAGATGTAGTCTGCAATTTTCCCTTCCTCCCCACCCCCTTTCATAGGGACACAGACCCTGATGGCCAGGATGCTGCCTGACACGGGGTAGGGTAGTGCCTTCCTGATGCATGCCGAACATTTCTCGCCATGTTAGAGTCCCCACTTGTTCCTTCCTTTTCCTAAGTGCAAAGAAGTGACAGGGAGACTATTACTGCACCTCTTTTCAATTTTCCAGTGAAATATAAAGACTTCCCTCTTTAATATTTCACAAAGTTTCTCCAGCTCCCAGTGGGAGTCCATGCTGGGTAATGTTCGCTAATTACCAACAACAAAACTAGACATACAACACTGGTAAATTACCTGACCCTTTCCATTTTAATGAGACAACAAGGATTTCTCGAAGTGATGTTGTTTCACTGGTTAATGGTGTCAGCAATGTTGTAATTGTGGGTTGAGACACATTAGCTGAACAACCACATGTAGAAAGGGCTTTCTCTCAACAAGCCCTTTGGAGACTAGAACCATATTATCATTAAGCCTCTGTCATTTGCATGCTGCTAATCACTTACTTTATTATCCCGCATATCCATTGTCTTTCTTTAATTGCTCTTTAAATTAAAATTAAAAATAGTTCTAAAGCCCACAATGACTGGGAAAGCATCTTGATTATGAAGATAACTTCAAGAAAATGGAACAACTGATAACATATTGCCAGGATTATGAGCTAGGCCCACTGTTCTGTACTGTGCCTGCAGGCCCCAGGGGCCTAATTGTGGCAGTTTCTCTTCCTTCAGCCCACACTGTTTGTTTAAAAATGGTTATTTATGGCCTTTTCTGCCACTGTAGCAACTTTGGAGAAAGTACATCCTTCTCATTGGTTTTGGCGCTGAAATTTCATTCTCCTGGCGAAGGTTTAAAACAGAATTGAAATGCAGGCTCTGCCCTACAAAGTGTGAGGGCCTCTGAGAAGAGATCCTCTTGATTCTTCTTGTTAGTTTCTGTAGGAGCTTAGTTTTTAAACTTAGGGTCTTAAAAGAGACAAACTTTAGAGCTGAAAGAAACTTTAGAGTCATCCCCATTTTATAGATGAAGAAACTGAGAACCAGAGTGGCCTCTCTGACTGTGATCACAGGACAGGAGATGAAACTGGACTGTGTGTTAATGAGTGGATTGGATGCAGGGCTCCTGGAGGGAGGATTAGCTTTATGGGCTACTCCCATATTATCTCATGCCTAAGCTGCGACGTGCATTTAGTACATGTCTCTCATATGCCTGTACTGATGTGTTTTTGATGTGAAGTATTGCAGGCGACATAAAAGACTTGAGTTCGATCCCTGAGTCTGAAAGATTCCCTAGAGAAGAGCATGGCAACCCACTTCAGTATTTTTGCCTGGAGAATCCGTGGACAGAGAAGCCTGGTGGTGTACAGTCCAGGAGGTCACAAAGAGTCAGACATGACTGAGTGTCTGAACACATAGCACGTATGCCAGGATACTGGAAGGAAAGGCTGCTGGCTCTCACTTTTTCAAAAGATGATCCCAGAAATGACTGCAGACATTCCTGAATATTGAGCGGTCAGACTGAGTTATCATGCTTCTGATACTGCACACAGCTCCCCAGAATTAGGATGATCGATTTTTGAGAGCCAGATGCCATTGGGAAGCCATTGCCTTGTCTGCCTCAGGTTTACACGTGGGCAAACTGAGTTTAGGTAACATGTTGAATCTCTTTAAATTCTCACAGGGATTTAGGGGATGACCTGGAGCTGAAACCCATGTCTTTTGATTCTCTGTCTTTCTGTCAACATCACCACTCTATCATTGACATCATCATCTCAAAAATAAAGCATTTATAAAATGCTTACTCTGTGCTGAGCACTGTTACAAGCAGTTTATCTGTGTTTTTAAAACTTTTAATTTTATAATAATAATAATATACATTGAATTATTATTAATTGTATTAATATTATTGAGTTACAAATTTTATATTGGCGTTTATTTGCTCAGCCGTGTTGTGTTAGTTTCAGGCATACAGCAAAGTGATTCAGGTGTACATATACATGTATCTATTCTTTTTCAAATTCTTTTCCCATTTAGATAGTTATGTAATATTGAGCAGAGTTCTCTGTGCTATATGACTGTATTATTTAGCTCATTTAATCTTCATGTCATATTACGCTTCCATTTTATAGATGAGAAGACTGAGACATAAAATTAAATTGCCCCAGATCATAAAACTAGAAGCTGAAGGAGGCAGCACTCAACCTATGCAGTCTAACTGCAGAATTCCAGTTCCGTGGTGTAAGGGCTCATTTCAGGATGTGGCCCAAGGATATTGATCATGGTGTAAACAGAGATGTTCAAAATCAAACTGGCACCAGTCAGCCCCTTCTTTAGTGAAGATCTGTGTGTGGGGAATGCCTCCTTCTCAAAATGCAAGATCCCAGTTACATATTCAGCTGCCAGCATCAACATATATGCAGGAAAGCCTTTAAAACTTCAAAGAAAACATTTACAGTGCTTTCTTTTAAAAGACTATCAAATGTTTGGAACCTTAGCCGCTATCCCCGGCCAGGTGTCCTGTCTCTAAAACCTGTCGGAGACAGCTGGCAGAGGGTTGTCAGTGACGGGATTCTGTTCTTCCTGAATTGCAGGGCAATGCCTTGGACTACTTGGCAAATCCATCTTTTACAGCTACTTAGTTTTCTGGGCGCTTAAGATAACGGATATTTTAGTTTGCTCGTGATTTCCTAGCCCTGGTTTTTGCTTAGCTGGCCATTGGTTTGTATTAAACCAAACAACTGGGGCCCATTTGGCATTTGGTGTTTTAAACGTAAAAGGACATTTGAACTGCATGCAAATGCTGAAAAACAAAGCCCACAGCACTGAGAACATAAAGAAACTGTTTATAATGTGAAGGTGGTTACGTTTTCAGTCAATCTATCACTTTAATGAGCTCTTTGCATTTCTTTGATTAATGCTCACAAAAATAGGAGAAAAAATTGATGTAATGGAAACAAAACGGTATATAGTCTTGGCAGCATGGGGGTTTCTGTGTGTTTTACTAGTATCCACTCTGTATCGCTGCCTCACAATGTATACGTCTATGTACGTCTACCTTTTCCCTGGCATAGTATGCCTCTAGTTTACTGGAAATGTGATCCAGCATGGAAGAGAAGATTCTATGTTTTTGGCAAAACGGCCTTTGTCCTCTTGTGATGGCAGCAAAGCGGGAAGGTCCAGAAAAGGAACTAAAAAGTAATAATAATAATAAAGTAGAAATAATGGAATTTTCCATGTAGTTCAGTAATAATAATGATACAGAAGGCTGATATAGTTCATGCCATATTGAAATGAAGAATCCAATAGGTATGACTATATGAAAAGAGAACATTAAAGATACTTAAAACAAATTTAACCACTGGTATACAGTAATTGATACATTATCAGTAGCAATTCTTATTTTAAAATAATGAATAAAGGAAAAGGAAAAAGTCCAGCTGAAGATATCTTTATGAAGTAACTACATAGGGGGAGAAAAGCTGGTCAAGGTAGGCTTCCTGGAGGTGGTGAAGGAAGGGTGGGAACTGAGCTGAGGGCAAATCGAGGGGACAGCATGTCTTAGGTGGTTAAGACTTGGTGGGAGCAGGGATGGGAATCAGCAAGTGCCATTCTTCTGTGTTAGAAACCAGCTCTAACTGCTCCTCTCTTTGGCTGAATGCACAGAGCACTATGCGTTTCCATGGGTTCTTTGAAAAGTGAAAATATCAGTCACTCAATTATGCCCAAACTCTTTGCAACCCATGGATTCTCTGTCCATGGAGTTCTCTAGGCAAGAACACTGGAGTGAGTAGCCATTCCCTTCTCCAGGGATCTGCTGACCCAGGGGTCAAGCCTGGGTCTCCTGCATTGCAGGCGGATTCTTTATCATCTGAGCCACCCAGGAAGCCTTGGACCCATGTAAGCTCTCAGCATCCTTTGCTCTGAGATTAAATGGCTCCTAAAATGGTAGGAAGTTGAAATAGCAGAGAACTGGGAACCGTGAAAACTCTTATTTTGACAGTGTTTTCCTAAAGCCTCTTCCTCTGTAGCTTTTGGTCACATCTATCCCAGAATCTTGTTTTCCCCAAGTTTAGGTAGATCAAAGTGACCTTTTTAGGATTGATACAGCTCAGTAGTATGAGTCCCTCCACCGTGTCAATCAACTGTTCTCAGCCCATGAAGATGACATGAAGTTGTGAGGTTTCATGCTTTTTCTCTCATTAATTTATAATTTTGGTAAATTGTTCCTCCTTGCACAAATAAAACATATTTACTTTACAAATTTAGCAACAAACAAAGTATAAACAAAGAGAAAACAAATACACATTTAGCATTCGGACATAAGAAAGTTAATGTTAGTCTTGTTTCTGCATATATAAATATTTTACTCCTCTAAAATGGATCACACATAATAGTATGTACCTGTTTTCTTTCCCCCACACAATTTTATCATGACCATTTTTTCCATGCATAAAGTGATTTTCTGCATTATTTTTAGTGGATGCATTCTTGACATAATCAGTTTCCTAAAACTGGATATTCATGCTGTTTTCATTATGACATTGTTACTTAATAACTACAAATGAAGAACATAACCAAATCTTTAATATGAAGAAATATTGGCTCTACATATATTTTTAGAAATGAAAAATTTTAAGCCAAAGGGTATGTCAGATTTTAAGTCATTTGATCTGTATAGCCAAAGTATGTCTTATTTTTAAGTTGTAAGATGAATTTGGAGGAGGTAAAAAGTGATTGAGAAGCTGTGGAAAATCCATCAAGACACCATGAACTTTTGCGCAGATGAAGATGTTAGACCAGGTGGATATTAGGTTTCTTTCCAAATCTGTGGTCTTAATGTGCTTGAGTTGCAGATAGTTTCCTCTCCTTCCTCCCTCTCTTCTTCATTCCTTTTCTTCTTTCCTCCCTTCCTTTCTACACCAGCCCCTCTGAAAGACAGGTATTAAGAACAGTAAGCTCTTTTAAGTTTAAGGAAGGAGACTGCTTAGAGAGACAACTGTTGCAAACATATTTGTTTCAGTGCATGAGACCTAAGTGCTGATTATATCTTGTGAAACCTCATGGGCAAAAAGCTATGGAGAACGTTGGTTGGTTGGTTCAGTTTTCTTTGGTTTAATTTAGACCCAAACAAAAACTCCAAAAAAGATAAAGTACCTTGGGCAACTTCCCAAGGCTTTCATTAATTACAGTCTCTAGAAAAGGGTATTGTAAAAAATATCAATGTTGCTGATTATAAAGAAAGAAACAGAGAGGGAAGTATTGACCCAGGTCTCATCCCTGGTCACTGGAAGTGAACAAGAAAGCTTCAATGAAGATACAGTCACTTGTTTCAATAGAAACTCAGACATTCATGCACCATTTTACCAAGAAAAAAATACAGAGATTTTTCTCAGTTACTGTACTGTTTTGGCATTTTTGGAACCCCCAAAGGCTTAAATAGAAAGAAAGTCTTATAACTGGAGTGCCTCTGACTTTGGGCGCATTTGAGCCCAGGAGCCTGTCAGCTCTGTCTCACTTTCTTTACCTCTGCTTGCCTTTGACCCCTGGTGAGCTAAATGGTCACCAGCAGCCTCATACTTTTATCCTTCTTTAACATCTTTTCCATCAGGTCTTGAGGAAAAAACAGTTTGGCCCCAGCCTGGAGACTAGCCCTATGTCCAGGATGATGGAGTCCATCTTGCTGGCCCTGGAGTCACACTGCCTGGCTTCCTGTTGCCACTGTTGTGGACAGGATGGGAACAGAGTTTCCACAGACACACCCCATCACCACCACACACGTGCCAAACACTGTGGAGTGGGATTCTCATGTAGTTAGTTAGTTAGTTCAGTTGCTCAGTCGTGTCTGACTCTTTGCAGCCCCATGAATCACAGCACACCAGGCCTCCCTGTCCATTACCAGCTCCCGGAGTTCACTCAGACTCATGTCCATTGAGTCCATGATGCCATCTAGCCATCTCATCCTCTGTTGTCCCCTTCTCCTCCTGCCCCCAATCCTTCCCAGCATGAGAGTCTTTTCCAATGAGTCAACTCTTCACATGAGGTGGCCAAAGTACTGGAGTTTCAGCTTCAATATTAGTCCTTCCATGGACACCCAGGACCAATCTCCCTTAGGGTGGACTGGCTGGATCTCCTTGCAGTCCAAGGGACTTTCAAGAGTCTTCTCCAACACCACAGTTCAAAAGCATCCATTCTTCAGCGCTCAGCCTTCTTCACAGTCCAACTCTCACATCCATACCTGACCACTGGAAAAACCATAGCCTTGACTAGACCGACCTTTGTTGGCAAATAATATCTCTGCTTTTCAATATGCTATCTAGGTTGGTCATAACTTCGCTTCAGACAAGGCTTAAAAGGAGCAAGAAACAACAAAATCAGCTATTCTGGCTCTGCCAACAACTGGTCCATGACCTTGGACTTAGTAACTTCTCTGCCCTGAGCCTTAGTGTTCTTCATCTGTAAAATAGAAGTAATGATTAGAGGGTTTCCAAAGTTCTTCCATCTCTAACAGAGTGATTGGCAAAGAGGCAAAAAGAGACCCAACTGGTGTAGCTTCCTCAGAGCTCTCTATTAATATAATTTATAAAACTTTGACTTTAGGCTCTAGGTAGGGAACAATACATCAGCTCCAAGCTCATGAGTTTCTTGGAATAAAGCAAAAATAACACATTTGAAATTAGCAAGCGTGTTCTCATCCCTCTTCTTCCCCAGCACTGACTTCCAGTAACCTGTCGGGGGCCAGCACCATCTTCTGCTTCTAAGTGGGAAGTGGTCAGAGTAGCCTTTGACCAGTGTCAGGAGAAGGTGCTGCCTTGTCAAATAATCATTTTTTATTGAGTCAACACTGCTCAGCTCCTGGCTCTTATGACTCAGGGCTCCAACTTTGTGGAAAACCACTGAAAACGACTATGAAAAAATATTACAGGGTTCAACTGGGGTTTTCCCTTGGCCAGATTTCTCTTGCAGACTTTTCTAAAAAAAAAAAAAAAAATCTATTTCCTAATCAGCCTATGCATGTGGACTTTTCCCCCCACAAGTTAAAAAGCAATCATGCTTCTATATATGGAATTTTCTTTACTTCAGCTGCTGAAGAATTTGTTGGAATACATACTGCAAAAACGACTGCTGTGGCTATTACTGTACTTGCTCAGGGGAGCTATTCAGATGCCTCATTTATTGGAGCTTAATAGATTAAAAGTCCAAATTGAGTCTCATGATATAAGCCTAATCAAGTTCTAATCTGCATAATTTTCCCATAAGCAGCAATGGGAAATTTGGATAATTTATGTTTCAGTGGTTGCCAATCATGTGTTAAATAGCATTGTTGCATTTACTTATCAAAATATTTTTATTGATCTTCACTTCATCTGACATTTGGCTTTGGGGTTTTTTTTTCCCCTGGCATTAACAGGAAATTTAATTCATCTCCTAGATGATGTAATATGAGATGTTTCTCTTGATTTTAACATGTCTTTATAGATCATTTTTAATGGTGATCTTTCCCTTTTACAACTTCATATTGAATACCTGTCTCAGCAAACCTAGATGACTCTGCCTAATTTATTTCCCTAGTTTAACGTAGCATATGGATTTCTAACCATCATTTATATGCACACAATAAAAGATAATTTGCCCCACCATTTGAACCAATTCCTTTATGTTAAATCTATGGGGGCGGGGGAGGCACTTACCTTCTTTTCTCCATCTATTTTAGGGGAGGTGATTTATAAGAATTTCCATCTCCCTCTCTCCCTGGAAAAGCTTGGGGATTTAACCAGGGAAGATTTAGAAAGTACTTTGTGTTTTCCCCCACGGAAAAGTACTGTAATAAAGCATTTATTATATGTACTGGGTTGTGCACGCTACCATACCAAAGCAAGTTAAGCATAACTACAATAGGTCCCAGCTGTTATCTGCTATTGTTTAAAAGTGAAAACAATAAAAGAGTAAGACTGGCTCGGGCCTCCAGCTTGCCTGCCAAGCTCAGCACGTGAGAAAAGAGACCATCTCAGAAACAGAGGCCATCACCCACGGAGGGAAGGCAGCATGGAGCAGGCCAAACCTTGGTCTCTGAAGTCAGACTGTCTGGCTCTAGCCCCCTAGATATGCCACTTACCAGCTGGGATGCTGAAGGAAGTTATCTGACTTCCTCTGAATCTTATCTTCCTCATATGCGAAATAGTAGCATTAGCAGTTCCTGTACTATAGGGTTGTTGCTGCTGCTGCTAAGTTGCTTCAGTTGTGTCTGACTCTATGTGACCCCATAGATGGCAGTCCACCAGCCTCCCCTGTCCCTGGGATTCTCCAGGCAAGAACACTGGAGTGGGTTGCCATTTCCTTCTCCAGTGCATGAAAGTAAAAAGTGAAAGTGAAGTCGCTCAGTTGTGCCTGACTCTTAGTGACCCCATGGACTGCAGCCTACCAGGCTCCTCTGTCCATGGGATTTTCCAGGCAAGAGTACTGGAGTGGGGTGCCATTGCCTTCTCCTTATAGGGTTGTTATGAGGAATAAATGAGGTGGCCTGTAGAAAAAACTCTTAGCTCAGCTTTGGCATGTAATAAGAAAGAATATGCCATGGCCTCCATTAGAGGAGGCCCTGGAGTCCGTTTACCTAGGTTCAGATTTAGATCTGCTTAGGCCTAGATGTCGGACTAAGGTCCATCTAGTCAAGGCTATGGTTTTTCCTGTGGTCATGTATGGATGTGAGAGTTGGACTATGAAGAAGGCTGAGTGCCGAAGAATGGATGCTTTTGAACTGTGGTGTTGGAGAAGACTCTTGAGAGTCCCTTGGACTGCAAGGAGATCCAACCAGTCCATTCTGAAGGAGATCAACCCTGGGATTTCTTTGGAAGGAGTGATGCTAAAGCTGAAACTCCAATACTTTGGCCACCTTATGCAAAAAGTTGACTCATTGGAAAAGACTGTGATGCTGGGAGGGATTGGGGGCAGGAGGAGAAGGGGACGACTGAGGATGAGATGGCTGGATGGCATCATGGACTCAATGGACTTGAGTCTAAGTGAACTCTGAGAGATGGTGTTGAACAGAGAGGCCTGGCGTGCTGCGATTCATGGAGTCGCAAAGAGTAGGACACGACTGAGCAACTGAACTGAACCGAACTATAATCCCAGTCTGTAGGGATAGGATGTTGATGAGAATGAAAGTTAAAACAAGATCAGGTTTTGGTATATACTGAACACTCAGTAAATGCTGGATTTTACTATTTTCTCCTTAAGGTTCTCTTTAAGCCTGCCTTCTTCATTCTCAGTTATCTTAGTCTAGATCTAGAACATTCTTACCTTTTTTGAGTTCTACAAGGAACATGACATTGAGTCTTTCTCATTTTCGAATGTAGTCACAACTTCATATCCCTGGAACCCTTTTCTAACCATTCCCTCTGGTAGATCTTATCTGAGTCAGAGCCTGTCATTGCTTGTAACCACGGATGCTCCTTGGATGCTGCGTCTGTATACATACATGCAGCAGGTACCCAAAACAGTTCCTTTTTAAAAATGAAACCTTAATAATCTTGCTATTACTGAGTCTCTTCTCCTTGAACCTTTTGGGCATAGGCCAAGTGTTTGTATTAAATTCTTTCATGTGAAACCATCCAAACAGAAACGCCCTTGTCATTTTTAACTAGAGGTCAATTAATCTTCCGGTAACTTCCCTGATACAGACCAAGTGCTGCTCACCAATGAATAACCAATCATAAAAAGAACATCAAGTACTACAGAGTTTGTTGAGCTGAACCCAACAGTGGTGTATGTGATTGAGAACACAAATGTTGGAAAAGAATGTAGAGAGTAGTGAAAATCATTTCAAAAGCCCAAGAAACAAAATAGGAAAGTTCATGTCCTTAAATAAATAGAGGAAGTGGAAATTAAGTCTAGAAAACAGAAGACTCCAGAGACCTTGCAGTTTGCTATAATGAATTAAGAAGCTTTCTTTCATGACACTGGACACCAATCTTTCAACATACTAAAAAAAATCTTAGCCATCTGATATCCAAAATACTCCTTCTTTAAATATTTTAGGCCATATTTTTAATCACTGAATTGATCTGATTATTTCTACTAAAATATGTTCACACTACTAATGCCTTCTGATTAATTTTTTTAGGATTGTCCTCAATGTGAAAATTCTTTTTTAAAAATCTCTACCGAAAGCTACCTCAGTTCTTTATCCATAGGGAAGAGGGGGAAGCTGCTACAGATATTTACTGTGTACTTGGTAAAATAATAACATCGGTAGTCAACATTTGAAAGTTTTTGCTTCATACCAGACATTGTACTAGATGTTTTGAACATACTATTTCATCTTATTCTCACAACTGCCCTGTATAAGAGGTAATTTAAATTTAGACAAAGATACAGAAGTTTGGAGAGTCTGTGCTATGTCTGTGGTTATAGTTCTCATCAGTAGATGAGCCAAGACATCTGACTCCAATGCACATGCTCTTCCCATTCCTTCTTTTGGGGCCAGGCAATTTGTAGACAGTCTGGGATGCTTAAATATACAGAAAATTTAGGCTTTAACTGGACACGACTGAGCAACTGAACTGAACCGAACTATAATCCCAGTCTGTAGGGATAGGATGTTGATGAGAATGAAAGTTAAAACAAGATCAGGTTTTGGTATATACTGAACACTCAGTAAATGCTGGATTTTACTATTTTCTCCTTAAGGTTCTCTTTAAGCCTGCCTTCTTCATTCTCAGTTATCTTAGTCTAGATCTAGAACATTCTTACCTTTTTTGAGTTCTACAAGGAACATGACATTGAGTCTTTCTCATTTTCGAATGTAGTCACAACTTCATATCCCTGGAACCCTTTTCTAACCATTCCCTCTGGTAGATCTTATCTGAGTCAGAGCCTGTCATTGCTTGTAACCACGGATGCTCCTTGGATGCTGCGTCTGTATACATACATGCAGCAGGTACCCAAAACAGTTCCTTTTTAAAAATGAAACCTTAATAATCTTGCTATTACTGAGTCTCTTCTCCTTGAACCTTTTGGGCATAGGCCAAGTGTTTGTATTAAATTCTTTCATGTGAAACCATCCAAACAGAAACGCCCTTGTCATTTTTAACTAGAGGTCAATTAATCTTCCGGTAACTTCCCTGATACAGACCAAGTGCTGCTCACCAATGAATAACCAATCATAAAAAGAACATCAAGTACTACAGAGTTTGTTGAGCTGAACCCAACAGTGGTGTATGTGATTGAGAACACAAATGTTGGAAAAGAATGTAGAGAGTAGTGAAAATCATTTCAAAAGCCCAAGAAACAAAATAGGAAAGTTCATGTCCTTAAATAAATAGAGGAAGTGGAAATTAAGTCTAGAAAACAGAAGACTCCAGAGACCTTGCAGTTTGCTATAATGAATTAAGAAGCTTTCTTTCATGACACTGGACACCAATCTTTCAACATACTAAAAAAAATCTTAGCCATCTGATATCCAAAATACTCCTTCTTTAAATATTTTAGGCCATATTTTTAATCACTGAATTGATCTGATTATTTCTACTAAAATATGTTCACACTACTAATGCCTTCTGATAATTTTTTTAGGATTGTCCTCAATGTGAAAATTCTTTTTTAAAAATCTCTACCGAAAGCTACCTCAGTTCTTTATCCATAGGGAAGAGGGGGAAGCTGCTACAGATATTTACTGTGTACTTGGTAAAATAATAACATCGGTAGTCAACATTTGAAAGTTTTTGCTTCATACCAGACATTGTACTAGATGTTTTGAACATACTATTTCATCTTATTCTCACAACTGCCCTGTATAAGAGGTAATTTAAATTTAGACAAAGATACAGAAGTTTGGAGAGTCTGTGCTATGTCTGTGGTTATAGTTCTCATCAGTAGATGAGCCAAGACATCTGACTCCAATGCACATGCTCTTCCCATTCCTTCTTTTGGGGCCAGGCAATTTGTAGACAGTCTGGGATGCTTAAATATACAGAAAATTTAGGCTTTAACCTAAAGTTCTTCTGCAGCATATGGAGTAAGCATGCTTGGCAGAGGGCAGTGTTGGGCCCATTTCTGCCTGATGTCAAAGCAATAGAACAAGTAATGTAAGCCCATCATATCTGCACCTGAAGATTGAAATGGGGCAAGGCTTTCAATGTAAGGAGATCGGGTAGTCATTAAAGTTATCTTTGGCTCAGAACCTGCCTCTCATGTCCACACTCAACAGAGAGAAATGGGAACACATCTAAAGAACCAGGAGGCCGTCTTGGTAAGAGCTTGGGCTGTGGCTGTGGTTACTTACCTTGAATCTTTTCCTGATTGAGAGCTTTATCATTCTATCCATCCAATGCCAACATTCCTCATCATCTCTTCTGGCAAAATGAGTGTGTTTCTACAATCAACTTCCTGAGTGTTAGTTCAACTAACGGAAGGAGCATTTCCCAGTTTCACTATCCTCTAGTTGTAGATCAGGGTCCCTGGAGGAGACTCCATGTGCAAGGACTTTCACACGCAGGACCAGAGCACTGCTTTATGTAGAGGGCCTTAAAGTTCAACCGAAGATGTTATCCACTGCAGCGAACAAGGGAATGAGGAGCAAGACAACAGAGAACTGGATACAATCTAGACTTGCCCCTTTATCAACAGCTGCTATGATGAATAAGGTAGCTGCCAACAAATGATACCAAAGGCCAAATTCACTCGTCCCTCTGGAAGGAAAGTGCCTGATTTTCCATTCTTTTCAAAGTCACTTCAAGAATCTGGGTCAGTCCTGCCATTTCAAGCCACAATTTTCCTGTATTAGAATCTCTAAGAAAGAAACAATGCTAATACATTCTGTTCCTCTTAAACACAACTCTCCAGGAAGGGTTAAAAAAAATTAAGTAAAATCTATTTCTTTTGTCTTTGTCTCTTGCTTGTAAAAACGTGTGGCTATAAAAGTAGCAGATAATAAGTGACATTATCATTGCTGAAGTTTTCTTTCCAACAAAAGCACCTCGTTCTTGGGGTCACGTGTAGGAGAGAAAAAGACCTTTAATGGAGAGATGTCTTTGGACATCCACCATACTTTGTCAGTTGCAGATGCTAATGGAACCAGGCTTGGTGACTGAAGGGGAAAATGGAATATGAAAGCAAAATGAAAGAAGCCTAAGAGGCAAGCATGTCATTTCTAAATGAAGGTTTCATGCAAAGGAATTGAGTCTTTTCACAGCTGTAAATGGAATCTTTAAATAAGATAAAATAAAAGGATGCTTTGGTTTGTTTCAGGTTCTGTAATGAAATACAGTTTTCCTAATACCGTGTGACCGGCATTTCTCCCTGTTTTATGGGTGCTATTCCTTGATGTACAAACCCGTATTTTCTCAAGTCAGCATTTGATGATGGATGTCAAAATACAGGCCATGTATTATGCATATAGCATTACCGATTTAAGGTGTTTACTTGTCAAGTTGAAGAAATTCAAAAACGTCACATCCACTGAATCTGCACAGCTGTCACTTGCAGTTTTTCATGCTTTTGAATGAAACTTCTGATGAAAACAGTTTAGTTTTCCCCTTTACTATTCTAGGGGATGAAAACAAGTAGCATTTCAATTGCATGTTCTTGGTTATGTGGATGGCTGAAAAACACACTTTCCAAAGCTTAGAAAGACGGACCCTATATTGTCATTCAAAATTACTTACCTGTGCACAGTGTATCAATATAAAGAATAAAATTAAATGCAATCAGGGAGTGAATGGTAAGTGGGACTTTTTTTTCTTTCTGAAAGTATGGCACTCAGTTGGGTGATATTTATATACAGGAGAGCAGAAAATAGTAAAACTCTTTTATATTTTTCTGGCATCTCAGGCAGGATGCACTTCCAAAACAACGGGCAATTACATGCACTTGTCATTTCATCCCTGGTAGATAAAGATTTACACATACCTTAATGCCAAAATCAACCCAACCTTGTCACATTCCTGAGTAAGTAAGCAGCCGGGTCACATCATCTTTGAAATTTCGTTCTTGGAAAATTAGCAAGAGACTTTCTAATTCCCTAATCCATCGATAAGCCCAGGTAGACATCCACCAAAGGCAGAGAAGATAAAGTGAATGAACGATTGAACTGAACTGAACTGAACTTCTGTCGGCCTGTTCTATAAGGTGGAGGAAGCTGGGCATGGTGGCCAGCATGGTGCTGGTGGTGCCGCTTACCATGTGCTTCACTTGGTAAAATTAATTTTCACCAAATGAGTGTATGAAGAAAATAAATGTCTTATGTCTGTATGGCTACGTACATCCGTAAAGAGGCAGCCATTTGCCCTAGCTGGGATGCTTTCCCACCTTCCCTAAATTGAAGATATGGTTGGGCCAAACTCATTCTAATATGTATTGAGATTTCAGTCTGAAACCCAAAAAAGCCAGAACTGCAAACATCAGAAACCAAGTAGGCTACTCTCCTGTTTACCGTGCCCACATCACATTCTACTATGTGAAATCTGTGTCAGGCACACTGGGAAGCTCAAGGGTCCACTCCAAATAGGCAGCTTATGCATCAACCAAGACTATTTCAGTTGCAAGCAAAGTCTTCAGTATGGCTTAAACAGAAGGGGGAAATATATATATATTTATATATATATATAGTAATATATATATTACTATATATATATGTGTGTGTTCAGATGTGGAACACACATATGTGTACATATGTTCAGATGCTCAGTTGTGTCTGACTGTTTGCAACTGTACCCTGCCAATGAACTGTATCCTGCCGATTCTCCTCTATCCATGGGATTCTTCCAGCAAGAATACTGGAGTAGGTTGCCATTTCTTCCTCCAGGGGGTCATCCTGACCAAGGATCAAACCTGCAGCTCTTGCATTGGCAGGGGAATTCTTTACCATTTGTGCTACCCAGGAAGCTGTGTATATGTGTATATATGTAAATATTTAATACATAATACAAAGTATATAAATATACACATATAAAATATCATTGTTTAGCTCAGCATTTTAAAAAACTAAGATCACAGCATCTGGTCTCATCACTTCATGGCAAATAGAAGAGGAAAAAAGTGGAAGCAGTGACAGAGTTTATTTTCTTGGGATCCAAAATCACTGGACGATGACTGTAGCCATGAGATTAAAAAACACTTGCTCCTTAGAAGGAAAGCTATGACAAACCTATACAGCATATTAAAAACAGAGACATCACTTTTCTGACAAAGGTCTGTATAATCAAAGCTGTAGTTTTTTCAGCAGTCATATATAGATGTTGGAGTATATAGAAGGCTGAGTGCCAAAAAATTGATGCTTTCAAACTGTAGTGCTAAAGACTCTTGAGAGTCTCTTGGACAACAAGAGATCAAACCAGTCAATCCTAAAGGAAATCATCCCTGAATATTCTTTGGCAGGATTGATGCTGAAGCTGAAGCTCCAATCTTAGGCCACCTGATGTGAAGAGTTGACTCATTGGAAAAGACCCTGATGCTGGGAAAGACTGAAGGCAAAAGGAGAAGGGGGCAGCAGGGGATGAAATGGTTAGATAGCAAGACTGACTCAGTGGACATGAATGGACGCTCCAGAAGACACTGGAGGACAGGGAAGCCTGGTCTGCTGCAGTCCATGGGGTCACAAAGAGTCAGACATGACTTAGCAACTGAACAACAGCAATCTCATTATTTATATAATATATATGAAATATCTTTATTATGCATTTTATATTATAATCTCATTTATAAATGTATAAAATCTCATGTAGTAAAGAAATCCTGAGATCAGTTAGTTTGGGTTCTAGGCTGGTTGATTTAGGCAGTAAGGAAAATTATTCCTGTCCTTCAAACTTTTTATCATTGGCTTCAGCCAGCTCATTAAGCTGGCTTGTCCTTGGCTGGTTCCCACCCAAGTTACAAGGTGTCTGCTATAGTTCCACTCACTACAGGCACAGAAGCAATGCCCAGTGGATAAAAGAGAGTCTCTTCTCATATGATTCTTTTTAAGGGCAAGGTAAGACTTCCTAAAGGCTCCAGGCAGATTTCCTCCCATTTTCTCTTGGCCAGAACCCAGGTTTAAGTCACTCATTGGCAAGAGAATAATCAATTGGTTTAAGATAACAATCAGGATAGGTTAGGATATGCTGTGGTAACAACAACACTACAAACATCAACAAAACAAATCTCAATGGCTTCAAGCGGCAGAGATTGACTTTTCACTCAGAATGCTTTGTGTGTCTGGGTTATTTTCCAGGGCTGCCGCCCAGTCTTCATCTCCATGGTAACCCATGTTCTCACTGTTGCCACAGCCTGGGGAGAGGGATGGCAAGTCAAGTACTTACACCAGAAGTGATGATATGCATGGTTCTATTTGATTCTCATGGGCCGGGGCATTTCCTAACTTCTCAGAAGCACAGAGGTACAATCTGTGGAGGGAGCAGAAATCTGTGAGCAAGATCAATAACTGGTGTAGAGACTGGTTTTTAGGGATCTGTCAATGTGGGTTAGAATTATTTATAATAGTCTCATACTTTGTTCTTTTGAAAACGACTCATCAGAGTTTATCCTGGGAGTGTTCATTTTTGACCTATAAATAATGCATTTTTTTTTTTTTTACCATGTATATATACTGTACTCTCATTATTTCCAAGGTTTGCACGGTTTTGATTTTTCTCGTTCCTTCCCACCAGGGTTCACACCTCCAGGAATGGACCGATCCTCACCAGATAACAGCCCGGTACATGGGATGTTACGCCAGCCCTCCATCACGACTGGGGTCAACATCCCCATCATCACTGAACTAGGTAGGAGTGAGCATCAGCTTTGGGTGGATTTCTTTGGTCCTTGCTTCGAACCATGCAGGATATGAGGCGTTTGGCCTGTCTCTTAGCTCTCTGTGGTAGGCGCTAATGGTGTATGTTTTAGGGGGAGTAGAGGAAAACTGGAGAAGAGTATGAGTACAAATATGGATCAAACCTGGTCTCCTGCCTTACAGGCAGACAGACGCTTTACCGTCTGAGCCACCAGGGAAGCTTTGTTTTTGCAAATATGGCAGATGACCCAAAGGAAAACTGATCCATCTTTCCTCTGAGATGAATAGACAGTTTCCTGCATGCTGGTCACTGTTTGCAAACAGTCATGAGATGATGGGTTGGAGACTGGGGCACACATTCGGGAATGGGGAGGAAGGGAGGATAGGTGTAATCCAAGGGTTTTTTCCCCAGTGGTTCTCACTGGAAGTGTCTGTGGAAATTCCCACCCCTGAGGTACGAAGCCTCAGGTCTAAGCCAATCCCATTTTGAGAACTGCATAGAAACACTGGCCTGATGTGTGAAAATTTTACATTTAATCTATTCTAGTTAAACTCTTCAGCTAAAAGGCATTTTCAGTGACTCTCACCCTGGTCCAGAAAAATGACAGGGTTTTGCGGGTCACGATCACTGACCGGTGGGATCCAGCTTTTAACCTGGCCTGGCATTTCCTGCTATTATTTGTGCATTTGCAAAACTGCTACAAGGTCTCTTCCCCTGCAGATAAACACTTAACTACCTATGGTCCTGGGTCCCTTTACTTCAGAATGCTTTCTGTTATTCCCTCACTCTTTTCTTTTTTCTGTACTTTCCTCCACTCCCTTTCCCCAACCCTAAATGCTGTATCCAATTAGCTAAACCTGGCAAGTTGCCTTGGTATCAGTCAATCAGGAAAAAAACAGTGGGACTCACATTCTAATGATAACCGAACTGGGTAAGAAGCACTGTTTTCTTTCACATCAGTATCTCCTTTTGTTTGTGGTTGGTGTTTCCGACTCTCACCAGCTTGTTTTTTATTTCACTGGCTGTAGCAGAACGGCTACCCCATGGCACTGCTTTGAATGTGTTTTATTTGTGGCTCTGGTTGGAATCGACTGTCTTGTTCTGGCCTTTCTTAATGATTTTTTTCCCCACACAGCATCAGTAAACCTTTGATCACACCCATCTGACCTGGCAGTTGTTTCCAAAGCATCTTTGCTCTAATTCATTTCCTTTAGCTTGGGCCTTTTCTTTTTTTCCCCCCTACGTGTCCCCCTGCGCCTCCTCCCACCTTCTCCCTTCTATTCCTCTTCCAACACACTGTCAGTTTGACTGACATGTCTTCACAACTCTCAGAGGAAGTCAAAGGAGAAATATAAAAATTTTAAGATAAGAAACCTAAGACGGTGCCTTCCCTGCAGCTGTTTATTTTCCTTTATTCTGACTTTATTTGCCTTTCCCCCCCAACTTGGCCCCTTCTCAGAAGTTCTGTTTTCCGAAGCCATAAAAGCAGTGAGTTCCTAGGGGACCCTTTCTTGCTAAAGCCAGGTCTTCAGAAAGGACGCAGAGGATGAGGTTAGCAATCACCAAGGCCCAGCCCTGCACTCTGACCCCCACCCCACTGGCCCAGAGTCCTCTTTGGGAGATTCAGAGAGGACTCATCCAGAAGATGAAGGGCTCTGGTCATGACGGCATTTGTCAAACTTTCCCACAATTCCCTATAACTTGGTTAATAACTCAATGAAAAGCACCCATCAGCCGCAGGTCTCAGAACTAGGGATTGATCTTCTAGATAAAGACAGCAAGTGCTGTTCAGTGGAGGGTGAATTGAGAGGTAGGGAGTACCTGCCTTCAAATGGCTCACAAATGAAACTCACATGCCGTTTTCTTGGCCCCAAAATATATTTCAAAATAAGAGAGCAGGCTTTTAACACAGTAATCTTGCTTGCCAGGTGTCTGGAAACAAAGGAATAAATTGTCCACCATTCAGCACTGTATTATTGTCGATGGAGCTATTTTTCAGGACAAATTGACTCAGGTCAAGGAGCAGCACACTATTTTATGCTTCTAACAGTAGGACAGGTTCTTTTTCATGTTTAGAGAAGTTGGTTAAAAGCCTAGGGCTGGATTGCTCTTCTCGGAACCTTAGGTAAGAGACCCAGGGAGCTTGTGTGGCCTAGACCTGTAGGTGGAAAATTCATCCAGACATCTCTGTCTCAGAAAAATTCAGCAGTGTTTCAAAATCATCATTGCCAGGAATTTGTTTGAAATTGATACACTGCCAAATAACTGGAATATCTTGATTTGTGACTAGTAGAAAAGGCTTCATACCCCCAATCTGTCCAACAATTTAGGTATTCAGTCAGCATAATTGAGTACCCTAAAGGCTTTGTCCCTTAACAGATTTCTTTTATGAACTCAGAGAACCTTCCATGTGTTCACTTCACCTTCACCCTCTGCCTTAAGACCAGTTCTCCTACTGGGCATACCACTTTTGGAAGTTAGACCGTTATCTAAGTTAGACCACCTCACCTTATCCACACAAATATTTACTGCCTATCTACTTATTCTGAGATGTCTTTGCATTGCACCAGGACAGATTCCAACACACAAAAGGTGCCAACGTCAAACAAACTCATTAAACTGGGTAGTGTGTTCCAGTCTTTGCGTACTTGAAGAGTCCCAATTGATGTTAGCAGGTTAAAGGATTCTAGAAGGTCCACATGAAGGAAATTTGTTTGAAGCGCTTTAATCCATTTCTCAGTTGTATTTGATTACCAGTTCTTGGGGGTGATTGTTTTCATCTCTTAGCACCCACATAATTATTGTTCTGTGAAATAGGTTTCAGGTAATACTGGCTAGGTAACCCAGAAGAGTGCCTGGGATATTGAACCTGGGCTTGTGCCTGGAGTTTTTTTCCCAAAGATTTGCATCCCTAACTGGCTGACAATCTCCTCATCTTTCAAGTCTAGAACCAGACCCTCTACATCATCTTCAGAAGAGGTAACCAACAGGTCCTTTAGGGATGGTCCATGCACATGCCCTCCTGTGTATACCTGTGGCAGATTCATGCTGATGTATGGCAAAACCAATACAATATTGTAAAGTAATTTAAAAAAAAAACCCTCATCCCTTTGCATCTTGTCCCAAGTTCACATTTTCCCATTCACAAAGCAGTTTAGTCTGCTAAACTGGACCCACAACATACTTCTGGCTTCCACGTGACTCTGGTAGGATCCTTGAGCAAGGCCTTCCTTGTGTCTTCTGAGAGGGGCAGAGGGAGGCTGGGAATTTTCATAATTTCGTGAAATCACAAGAAAGGCTACTATTTATCAAGATGCTGAACTGGGCTCACCAAGGAGAATCTCATAGGAACCTTTTAACAGCCTATCAGGAAAGTTGCTAATAGTCCCCCCGTTTTACAGAGAAAGAAACTAAGGTGCAGAATGATAAAATGCTTTGCTCAAGAGAATTAGTGACAAAGCCTGAATCAGAGTCCACTTGTTAGATCCTGGATTTTGCGTTTTCACTAGCCTGTAACTTAAGTGCTGCTAAGACAATGAGGAGCCAGACACGATAAACTTTGGAAGAACAGAGAGCACAAATTTTTCCCCATTAGGATCTTTTCCCAGGGAAACAGGATGTTGTCATTTAAAAATAATTCCATGCCCAGCCTTTTATCCTATTATCGTTTATTCTGCTTCATACGATAAACAGACGTTTTTTAAAAAAGAAAAGTTCTCTAAAAATTGCTTTTGGAAAAAAAATTAAAACAATAACTCTAGAAAAGAGAATCAGCTTTAGAAAGGATTCAGAAAAAGGAAATCTTATCTATTCTTTTCCTAAAAGCATGATAATTATTCCAGAAATCACAAGTGCTCATCTTCTCCCCTCCCCACACCCTCCCCCTCCCCATTACTTGCTCTGCAAAACTGATAATTTCTGAAGCCAAGATGGGAATGGAAATTAATTTGTCATTTAATTTTTAATAAGTTAAAGACATCTCGGTGACACAACCAATCAGTCTGCACGTGCATGCCAGAGGAGGCCTTGAGGAATCCTCATGGAAATGAAAACAACATCAAATGCCATGTCTGCTTGAGCTGAAACGCATAAAAGATAGAGCTGTTTAGAGGGGAAAGGAAGAACGTGGGCGTCCCTATGCACCTTGGGATGCAAAGCAAGTCTTTGTCAGCCACAGCCCGAGACAGCCAGGGGTACACCCAACCTGGATTCGCCAGCTATACTGAACACGGATCTGTTGGATGTGAGCCTGGATTCAGGGCTGGACACCAGGCACCACCCAGATCCATGCCTGAGGCGTGGTGGTGCCTGAGGGCGGATCCCTTGCTAGTTGTCTTTGCTATGCTCCTAATCTAAATGGCTTTCTTTTCCTTGCCTCTAACCTTCCCATCCCAGCATGGCTACTCATGGCTCCTCATCCTTGAACGATGTCCATCTCTCAAAGGACTTGGCTACCATCCCCTCCCCACACCCTCCCCCTCCCCATTACTTGCTCTG
The DNA here is from genome assembly GCA_006408675.1 of Madoqua kirkii. Classification (NCBI taxonomy): domain Eukaryota; kingdom Metazoa; phylum Chordata; class Mammalia; order Artiodactyla; family Bovidae; genus Madoqua; species Madoqua kirkii. Next base: position 54,537 of record SJYC01122886.1, read on the forward strand.
CAAAACTGATAATTTCTGAAGCCAAGATGGGAATGGAAATTAATTTGTCATTTAATTTTTAATAAGTTAAAGACATCTCGGTGACACAACCAATCAGTCTGCACGTGCATGCCAGAGGAGGCCTTGAGGAATCCTCATGGAAATGAAATACAACATCAAATGCCATGTCTGCTTGAGCTGAAACGCATAAAAGATAGAGCTGTTTAGAGGGGAAAGGAAGAACGTGGGCGTCCCTATGCACCTTGGGATGCAAAGCAAGTCTTTGTCAGCCACAGCCCGAGACAGCCAGGGGTACACCCAACCTGGATTCGCCAGCTATACTGAACACGGATCTGTTGGATGTGAGCCTGGATTCAGGGCTGGACACCAGGCACCACCCAGATCCATGCCTGAGGCGTGGTGGTGCCTGAGGGCGGATCCCTTGCTAGTTGTCTTTGCTATGCTCCTAATCTAAATGGCTTTCTTTTCCTTGCCTCTAACCTTCCCATCCCAGCATGGCTACTCATGGCTCCTCATCCTTGAACGATGTCCATCTCTCAAAGGACTTGGCTACCAAAAAACACTTCAGAGTGTTTTTCATCACGATCCTAAAGCTATACCAAAGAATTGCCCAACACCAGTGTACCCCAGCTCCACCAGCTCGCCATGGAGCATATCCCCTTGATGTCTCTGCTCTCCAGGTCTGGGAACCTTGAGCAAGAACCTCAGAGCAGTCCATTGAGTCCCACCAACCCCTACCCCAAGCTCCATCGACAGCTTCTCCCATGCTTTTCTTTCCTTTCCAGTGACCTCAGTGTTTCTAAACCTCTGACTTTACTGCCCAAATGCAGTTTTTCCAAGCTAACTCCTACTTCATACTTTTCCTAGTGAACGATACTAATGTTCAGTTTTTGGACCAAGATGATGACGATGACCCCGACACAGAACTGTACCTCACGCAGCCATTTGCATGTGGGACAGCGTTTGCCGTCAGTGTCCTGGATTCACTCATGAGCGCAGTAAGTGGGGGACACAAGGATGTGGGGATGGGTTGCCTCCAGTGCATAACGAGCATGGGCTGGAGCTTGAGCCACACTGGAGAGCAGAACCATGCAAACTTGCCATCTGGGAGGAGATGCTGTTGTTAATCTAACTAGTACATGGATAAACACCTGATTATAAATTCTTGAAAGTGCAAGGAAGCTTGTGCGTAAATATAGGTGAGCACTTGACCCCATCTCGAAACTAGAGAAAGAATTCTCCAAAGAAAGAGTATCTATTTTATGTTAAGGTCTGAACAATGGAGAGGGGAGATTTTGTGCGGAAGCATACCCTCCCAAAGAAGGACAGCAAAGGGAAAGACCCGCTAGGGAGAAGGGTACCTGCCAGGCTTAAAGGAGATAGGGAACCGGGTAGCAGGGCCTGAGGGAGCGAAAGTGGGGCAAAGGCAGAGCTGGCCGCTCGGACCTCAAGACCCATCTTCATGTTTTTGATCTTTTTCTTGACACAGTGAAGAGGCACTGAAGGGTTTTAAGGTGTCAAGTGGTGTGATCAGGTTTATGTTTTGTGGGATTGCCCAGGCAGGTGGAGGGTGGCTTAGGAGGCAAGATGGCCACAGGAAGTCTGAGTAAGGGGCTGTCCTGCCCGCAGAGCTGGGGGGAGGTGGATGCGTCTGAGTGGGGTTTGTCAGCAAAATCCGTAGGTCTTGGGAACAGACTGAATATGAGCAAAAGGCAGAAGAGGACAGGGTGTCAGAGTGTCAAGGGTGACTCCTAGGTCACTGTCAGCCATGGAGATGGAGCCCTGGGAGAGGAGTGGGTTTGAGGCAAGGCCTGGCCGGGACTCTGCCACAGGGTAGGAGTGGACTGTTGGCAGAAAGAGGATGGTGGGCTGGCTGAGGGATCCGGAGCATCTTCAGTTTCTCTTATAACTTGATATGAATCAAACAGTCAAGGCACTTGTGTTTTCACTGTTTAGACTAGAATCAAATGACAAAAAGATCCCATCTTGAGACTTCCCTCGTGGTTCAGTGGCTTTGACTCTGCCCTCCCAATGCTGGGGGGCCTAGGTTCGATGCCTGGTCAAGGAATTAGCAACCTCATGTCACAATTCAAGAGTTCTCATGCAGCAACTAAAGATCCCGCATATCACAATTAAGACCCAGCATATCTAAATTTGAAAAAATAAATTAGGTACCATCTTAAAGAAGCTGGCTTGAACTACAAAAGGCAAAGCAGACGAGAATGGGGATTATAAAGTGTTCCCACTGAGTGGCTTTATTTATTATATAGAAAAATCTTCTTTTTGGAATTTTCAAGTTCACCATTTGTAAAAATACAGACATAGGCTAGATAATAACTGACCTTTGGAGAATCCACACACATACACAAAAAAGAGTTTTATTGAACTCATTAAAACTGTAAACGTAGCCCAGAGAGTTTTTATATACATACATTTCTTCAAGTGCTTAAGAAGGCTATTCTCCTGCATGTGTTAAACAACTGATGTGCTAATTATGCATTATTCTCACTATTCATTAAAACTAATCCCAGAAGGACCTCTATTTGAGGAAAGAAAAATCATAAAGCTTTTTAAGACTAATTTAACTTATTCTATATTCCTGAATGTGGTCCAACTACTAGCATATCTTAGTGAAAAATCAGAATATGCATTTAAAAATAAACATGAAGCAACATTCATCTGAATTAAGGTCGACTGGGCTTCATGCCATCTCACCACTTGCCAAGCCAAGGAGGAGAGAGAACAAGAGATCCCTAGAGAAGGCCATCTTGGTTTCCCAGGGCTCATGACCTTTCTGATGGTGTGAGGATACTGAGCCTCATCTTTCTACCTGCCAGTGATGTTGGGCCCCGTTTGGGCAAACTCCCCAAGCTGGCCAGAGGGCCTGATGGAAGCAGCAGGATACGCTCGTTACGGTGCCGTATTCTCTGTAATAGGCCACGCAGTCTCCAAATCCAGTTACCAAACAGATTTTGGTAACTCCTCAGAAGTTTCATTTTACTTCTGATCCTAATCAGACAGATTTCAGAAGACTGTTCTCACAAAAAGACGATGAGGTTTCAATAAAGTGTTAAGCATTTATCAAAAAAAAAAAAGATGATGGAACTGTTTATAGTAGATGTTTTTCAGAACTATAAAATACTTGATCCAAATTTACAAAATTGTTCCTATAGATCAGGCATGCAGGATATTCCAGTGAGACCAGCTACAAAATTTGAAAGGCTGCTTTTCCATAAGTTACTAAGAATTTCAAAATGATGACAGCAGAGCACTGAACCAAATGAGAGGCTCTTCTGAGCATAACTTTGGGTGACAATGCAGGCCACACACCCAGCAAACCAGCCCTGGTTGCAAGGAATGAACGGACTCAAGAACTTCACCTCCGCACAATCAAGGGGGCACGTGGTAGCCGTGGGGTAGGTTTGGGAGTACTCCTAGATTTGAGTCACATTACTCTCTCTACAGCAACACAGTGAATCAGTTCTTGGAAACTCAGCTGAGAACTCAAAGTGTGAAATTAAAAAAAAAAAAACAATCTCATCTCCTTTGAAATGCAAACTGAAATGTTGTGTATGAATGCAACAGCCTGCTAGCAAAGCGGCACTTCTTCTGAATTCCACCCTAGGAAGAAGGGGTGACGGGAATCTAGTTAAATGCCATTGTGATGATCAGCAGCGGCATAATTTATTGAAGGTCCAGAATGGTACAAAGCACTTCGTTATTATTATTTTGGACAATATTATTCCAGGCGGTAATGTGAGTCAACCTGGTTTAAGTGTTGAGGCAACATCTATTTAACTGATCTACTGTTGTGACTTCTCAAATCATAAAACAGAATGCCTGTCCACGTATTCCAGGCTTTGTTTTCCTTGTCTGGGATAAGCAGTTTCCACAGTGAGGTCTCAAAATTGGATCTGGTTCAACAGACCCAGTTGGATCTAGACCTTCTGATAACAGATTGCTTTTGATTTCTTAGCCTTCCACCACAATTGTAGTTTATGAAAAAACAGGAGATTATCTAGTACCAAGGCAGTAACTGGAATATAAATTGAGGAAGTGAGAATCCGAACAGCAGGAGCCAGAGGTAGACTTCCATCGCAGGCACTTCCTCATGAGCAACATCACAACATCCACACACACATCTCATAGATGCCTATGATCTCCTTTTTCTAGCACTCCTCCCCAAATCGCCATTTAATCATGTGTGTAAACATTCCCTGAATATTGTCCTTCATGACTCAACTCCTGCTGCTTACTGCTTCATTTGTGAAAAAGAACAGTGTTCTGATTCATCACGTGCATTCCGAGAACAGATAGCGGTACCATCATACCCTCCTGGCTTTCTCCTGTGAACCCACAGCAGAAACACATGATGAGAGGGGAAAAGTATGCTTATGGATATATGCCTCTGAGCAGATCACAAGAAATGTATTTCTCAGAATCATCCAGTTTGTTGTTCATACATACGTGGAAGATGAAAGGAAGCTTCTCGGTGAAACTGGCACGTGGGTTTTTAGATTTCTTTTTCACACAGCCCCCACTTTCCCCTAGTCTCACTTCAATCTGAGTTCCTACCCTAGAAACAAAAAAAACTAGTCAGGGCCCCAGGAGCCAGACTGCTTACATGTGGATCCCAGCACTGCCGCTTACTGTTTGCATAGCCTTAACCTCTTTGTGTCTCATTTTTCTCATCTGTAAAATGGGACTGCTAGCCTCATAGGAGGGCTTCCTTTGTAGCTCAGCTGGTAAAAAATCTACCTGCAGTGTGGGAGACCTGGGTTTGATCCCTGGGTTGGGAAGATGTCCTGGAGAAGAGAAAGACTACCCACTCTAGTATTCTGGCCTGAAGAATTCCATGGACTCTATGGTCCATGGGGTTGCAGTCAGATACAACTGAGCGACTCTCACTCACTCACTCACCTCATAGGACTGTTGAGATGATTGAATGAGCTAAGGTTGTAAAGTGATTTGTTCATTGTTGTTCAGTTGCTCAGTCCTGTCTCTTTGTGACCCCATGGACTGCAGCATGCCAGGCTTCCCTGTCCTTAACCATCTCCTGGAGCTTGTTCAAACTCATGTCCGTTGAGTTGGTGATGCCATCCAACCATCTCATCCTCTGTTGCCCTTTTTTCCTTTTGCCTTCCATCTTTCCCAACATCAGAGTCTTTTCGAATGAGTTGGCTCTTCACATCAGGTAGCCAAAGTACTGGAGCTTCAGTTTCACCATCAGTCCTTCAAATGAGTATTCAGAATTGATTTCCTTCAGGATTCACTGGTTTGATCTCCTTGGTAGGGACTCTCAAGAGTCTTCTTCAACACCACAGTTCAAAAGCATCAATTCTTTGGTGCTCAACCTTCTTTATGGTCCAACTCTCAAATCATACATGCCTACTGGAAAAACCATATCTTTGACTAGACGGACTTTTGTTGGCAAAGCAACATCTCTGCTTTTTAATAAGCTGTCTAGTTTTGTCATAGCTTTTCTTCCAAGGAGCAAGCATCTTTTCATTTCATGGCTGCAATCACTATCTGCAGTGATTTTGGAGCCCCAAAGAATAAAGTCAGCCACTGTTTCCATTGTTTCCCCATCTATTTGCCATGAAGTGATGGAACCAGATACCATGATCTTAGTTTTTTTAATGTTGAATTTTAAGCCAACTTTTTCACTCTCTTCTTTCATCTTCATCAAGAGCCTCTTCGGTTCCTCTTCACTTTCTGCCATAAGGGTGGTATCATCTGCATATCTGAAGTTACTGATATTTCTCCCGGCAGTCTTGATTCCAGCTTGTGCTTCATCCAGCCCAGCATTTTGCATGATGTACTCTGCATATAAGTTAAACAAGCAGGGTGACAATATACAGCCCTGACGTACTCCTTTCCCGATTTGGAACCAGTCCATTGTTCCCTGTCTGGTTCTAACTATTGCTTCTTGACCTGCATACAGGCTTCTCAGGAGACAAGTAAGGTGGTGTGGTATTCCCTTCTCTTGAAGAATTTTCCACAGTTTGCTGTGATCCACACAGTCGAAGGTTTTAGTTCAGTGCTTAGCACATAGCAAGCTCCATATGCCTTTAGTGTTATGAATCAATACATTTGGGGCACTTACTAAAGCCTAGGCACTGTTGTTCATGCTGAGGACCCAGTATTTGCTGGAAGAAGAGAGACTGAGGTCCCGTGCCCTCTTGGGCTTTGAACTGTCATTCTAACGGGCGGTCACTGCCTCGTGCCAGGAGTTGCGTCAGTGGTCACCTGAATTATAGCAGATAGGGATAACAGTTTGAAGAACAGAAAATAGTTTGAATGAGTGTGGAAAGCTACACTGAAAAAGCAGAGGAGGAGAGCTGAGGGTGAGGATCTTTAGCTTTGTGAGGCAGAGAGCTGACCTCTCTGTTCGCCAGAAATAACTGAACTTATGTTGCTAAGACTGGAGAAGAGGGCCTTCTAGAAGAGGGAACCACACGGTTTACTTTGTTAACTGTATTTGCATGAAGGGCTGAACCCTTGAGGTGCGTTATGGAAAAGGCTGAGGTCTCAGGCGGCCCAGTGCCCTGTGATGTTAGTTACATAAACAAATTCCTCCTGTATGGCTCTCCTCCTTGAACTCCATTCCAGAGTCACCATGTAGACTGTTTGGAAGGAGACAGGCAGCCCATGACCCACCCTGCGGCAGGTGAGCCAACACCACTGTGGGCAGGATGGATGAACTCAGAATACCACTGTCATAATCAGGCCAGGCAGGGCTGGGATGGGGGGAAAAAAAAAGACCAAATAGTTCTCATCCCTCATGAAAGAAAAATACCAAAAATAAAAATCTACACCATGAAACTAGCAAATATAAAACATGGCAGCTATGACATGGAAAATGACAATTTTAGAGCAATTATAAACGGAAGGCAAAGTGCCATTAAAGTTAAGGCAATGTTATTAAAAGATGTGTTAATTTTCAGTTAAATTTTCTATAAAAGACCAATTAGTTTAAAAGGCTTGACAGCATTAACTGTGAAACATAAGCTCTGGTAATTATACTTTAAAAAAATAAAAAAGAGAAGGATGCTCCAGCGTGTTGGAAACACGGGCGCAGAGGGACCTCCATGGAATGGGCTAGATGGCGCTGTGGGCTCAGATTTTCCTGTTGTAACTTGCTGGTGCTTTCCCTAGCATTTCTGGGTTTACTCCCCAAAGTTAAGAAGCTAAGGGGCCACTCAAGTGATCTGGGCCAGCTGATTCTGGAGATGAGAATCAGAAAGCGATGTTCCACACTGGTTGCATTGTCAGCTGGTTGTTCTTTTTCTAAGCCGCCCTTTATTGAGCATGTGATGGGCTTCCCTGGTGGCTCAGTGGCAAAGAATCCGCCTGCCAATGCAGAAGACACAAAACAGACTTGGGTCCAATCCCTGGGTCGAGGAGATCCCCTGGAGGAAGGCATGACACCCACTCCAGTACTCTTGCCTGGAAAATCCCATGGACAGAGGAGCCTGGCGGGCTGCAGTTCAGGGGCTTGCAAAGAGTCAGGCATGACTGAGTGCACTGAGGATTTGTTGTTCATTAAAATGACACAGAGTATCTCAGTTAACACTATCCGATAATCTGGGTTTGTTTGTTTTTAATCCTTTTTATATGGTCCCTGGAGGAGGGCATGACACCCACTCCAGTACTCTTGCCTGGAAAATCCCATGGACAGAGGAGCCTGGCGGGCTGCAGTTCAGGGGCTTGCAAAGAGTCAGGCATGACTGAGTGCACTGAGGATTTGTTGTTCATTAAAATGACACAGAGTATCTCAGTTAACACTATCCGATAATCTGGGTTTGTTTGTTTTTAATCCTTTTTATATGGATAATGAATCCAAACCCAGAAAAATTAGGCAACTTTCCTGTTGTCATAGCCATTGCAAGGGACTTTAAATAATAGCAACTAAATTCTGAAGTCTGTACACAGATCTAGGGGGTACCGTGTTGCCATACTTGGACGAAAGTCTGCCCAGACCAGACGTGAAATCCAGACCTTGGCACTGGGAAGAGGGACTCCCATATTACTCAGATTACACCCGTGTCTGAATCCCAGGTACTGAGCAGAACCCTGGAGATTTCTGTTCTCTTCAGGGCCCCCCAAAAAACATGTGACACAGGTACAGCCATTGCAAAGGCTTCTGCCGAAAATGAGAGCTTCCGTGATAGCTCAATTGGTAAACAGTCACCTGCAATGCAGGAGACCCTGGTTCAATTCCTGGGTTGGGAAGATCTGCTGGAGAAGGGATAGGCTACCCACTCCAGTATTCTTGGGCTTCCCTTGTGGCTCAGCTGGTTAAGAATCCCCCTGCAATGTAGGAGTCCTGGGTTCAATCCCTGGATTGGGAAGATCCCTAAAGAAGGGAAAGGCTACCCACTCCAGTATTCTGGCCTGGAGAATTCCCTGGACTGGGATAGGAAAAAATAAAAGATCAAATATTTCTCATCCCTCGTGAAAGTAAAATACCAAAAATAAAAATCTACACCATGAAAACTAGCAAATATAAAAAATGGCAGGTATGACATGGAAAATGACAATTTTAGAGCAATTATAAATGAAAGGCGAAGTGCCATTGGGTCGCAAAGAGTAGAACACGACTGAACGACTTTCGCTTCACTTCACTTTTGCTGAAAGTGGTTTCCCTGATAGCTCAGTTGGTAAAGAATCTGCCTGCAATGCAGGAGGTCCTAGTTCAATTCCTGGGTTAGGAAGATCCACTGGAGAAGGGATAAGCTACCCACTCCAGTATTCTTGGGCTTCGCTCGTGGCTCAGACAGTAAAGAATCCGCCTGCAATGCAGGAGACCTGTGTTTGATCCCTGGGATGGGAATATCCCATGGAGAAGGGAAAGGCTACCCACTCCAGTATACTGGTCCAGAGAATTCCATGGACTGTATGGTCCATAGGGTTGCAAAGAGTCAGACCTGAAAGCATTCCTAGAGACTAGCCCTGCCCGGTTTGGAGATTCCATGCCAAGCCCATGCAGAACGCAGGAAAGACTAGGAGTACCAAAGCTTAGGAGGCAAAGGAACACACCCATGTGTTACAGAAGTCTGTGTTTCTTCCATCTGGTGTCTCTGTTACCCAAGGAAAGAATGATGCCTTCTGGGTCAGTTGTGGAGAGGTTTGTTCTAGCTGCCACATCCTCCACAGTAATAGTCTTGGATAACTGGCATTTGAAGTCCTCGGAGAAGGCAATGGCACCCCACTCCAGTACTCTTGCCTGGAAAATCCCATGGAGGGAGGAGTCTGGTAGGCTGCAGTCCATGGGGTCGCTAAGAGTCAGACACGACTGAGCGACTTCACTTTCACTTTTCACTTTCATGCCTTGGAGAAGGAAATGGCACCCCACTCCAGTATTCTTGCCTGAAGAATCCCAGGGACAGGGGAGCCTGGTGGGCTGCCGTCTATGGGGTCGCACAGAGTCGGACACGACTGAAGTGACTTGGCGGTAGCAGCAGTAGTATTTGAAGTCCTAGCACCTGGTCTGCCCTCGTGATGCTTAAACTGTCACTGCCTAAGCAGAAAGCACTGGATGGAGTGCTTAATGGCAGACCTATCTATGTTCTGTGAGTGGTACCCCAGCCCCATAAAGAAATTTGCCCCCCAGAACGACTGGACATCTTTTATCAGGGGAAGCATTGTCTTTCCACCAAGTTGCTCAGATCACAAAGAGACCTTGAAACGTACTCAGAGCACACCTGTATGGAATGTCAGCGGACTTCTCTGCAGCTGAATACTGAGACACCAAAATGGGAGCCAGAGTGCTCTTTGACAGGGGTCGTTATACTCCGTCACAGCAGGGACTGTTGCCGATAGCTCTGCCCCTTGATGCCTGTATGAAAAAATCAAGGAGAGAGATCTGGGGTACAGTGCCAGCTCAGGGGCCAGAGAATTGTGTTCAGTGTTGTGAGTGGTTCTAGAATTGTGCAGGGACCTCTGAAACCCTCTGACCCATCCTGAAATTATACCCCTTGATGGGCAATTTTGAAAGTGACACATTTTTGGAATAGCATACAATTTCAGTCCAAACCAAGAGCCAGGGATTAGTAGGTGCTCAATAAATGTCAGTGACTGATTGATCAAAAAGATTAAGCTGTTTCAGTGTAACTGATTCCAGCGCAGAGCGCAGAAAGGGAAACGCTTTAAGGTCAAATCTTAAAGATTTGACAAAACAATAACCTTTCATGTTGACCTTCCTGACTTATTGTTGCAAAGCAGAACTTAGAGTGTTCTTTGTTTAAGAACCATCGACTATTTTCCTTAGAAAATGAACTCATGTTCCATGGGAAACTTGGGAAAGTGCAGATATATATAAAGAAGAAAATTTAAATAAACCATATTCCAAACACACAAAGATCAGCCTGGCTAGTATTTTGGTATATTTCCTTCCAGATGGTTAGATAAATATGGAATCATCCAGTTTTATATCTTGGGTGCTTTTTTTTTCTTTTCAGACTTAGTATTTTTATCAGAGTATCTAATCATGTCATTTTCTTGGGAATCATTGTAAGGTCTCCATGTAGGACTTTCTGAGACTCAAACATATGGAAGTCCCAGAATCTTGTTAAACATTATCTATTGCAGGGCATTTCAGTTTTTAATCATTTTTACTATAAAAATAACTAACCCTGGGATAAGTATTATCGTACATAAATCTTTGAGCAAGAAGAAACTTATTACTTTGAGGTAAACTTACTGGGTTTTAAGCAAATATGAACATATTTAAAACTCTTGATATCTATTGCCAGATTATCCCCCAGAAACAATTATACCATTGCACCACCATCACTGGTGTGTCCATGCCATCTCTTGCACTTTGGTGAGCAGTGATTATCATCTTCCTTAGGGGGTCCTTCAATTTTGTTGGTGATAGTTCTGAAGTATCTATAATTTTAACTTGTGTCTGCTGCTGCTGCTGCTAAGTTGCTTCAGTCGTGTCTGACTCTATGCGACCCCAGAGACGGCAGCTACCAGGCTCCCCTGTCCCTGGGATTCTCCAGGCAAGAACACTGGAGTGGGTTGCCATTTCCTTCTCCTATAACCATGTAAATGCATATGGTCTTTTGTGAATTTTTCTCTAGATTTTATGCCTAAATTCTGCTTGCTGAACAAAAGAAGTCATCAGGTATCCTGTCAATGTGTTAGTCACTCAGCTGTGTCCGACTCTTTGTGACCCCATGGACTGTAGCCCACCAAGCTCCTCTGTCCATGGAATTTCCCTGAGATAGGTTAAATATTCAGCTATATTTTCACCAGTTTGTTTGTGGCTATATTTTTTGCCTTTAACTATTTTATAACATTTACCCCCTCCAAGTTTATTGAGATATCATTGATTTATATCATTATTATTATAAAGTTTAAGGTGTACAATGATGTATGTATATATTGTGAAATGATTACAGCAGTTAAGTTAGTTAATACATCCATCACCTCCCAGGTACAATTTTTTCTTGCTGTTGCTGAGAACTGTAAAAATCTACTCTCTTAAGCAGTTTTCAAATGTATAGTGCAGTATTGTTAACTTCATGCACTGTGTTATAGTGTGTCATATCTCCAGAATTTATTAACTATATCCTATGACCACCTTCACCCATTTCTCCCAGCCCCCACCTCCTGCCCCTGGCAACAACCAGTCCGCTGTTTCTATAGGATCGGGTTTTTTTAGATTTCACGTACAAGTGAGAGTATAAATTATATTTCTCTGATTTATTTCACTTAGCTTCATGCTCTCAGAATTCATCCATGTTGTTGCCTACGGCAAGATTTCCTTCTTTTACATTGTGTATGTAGATGCCACATTTCCTTTATCAGTTCATCTCTCAGTGGACACTTAGACTGTTTCCATGTCTTAGCTATTGTAAACAGTGCGGCAGTGAACACAGGGGTGAACAAAGACAGCTCTTTGAGATAGTTATTTCTTCTCCTGGGGATATATACCCAGAAGTGGAATTGCTTGGTCATATGGTAGCCATATCTATAATTTCTCAAGGAACCAGCATACCGTTCTCCATAGTGGCCGTATCAGTTTACATTCCCACTAGCAGTTTACAAGGTTTCCTTTTCTTCACAGCCTTGCCAACACTCATTTCTCATATCCTTGACAGTAGTCATTCTAACAGGTATGAGATGATGTCTTACCACGGTTTTGATTTGCATTTTCCTGATGACTAGTGATGTCGAACATCTTTTAAAAAGTACCTGTTGGCCATTTGAATACCTTCTTTGGAAAAATGTCTATTCAGTTCCTTTGTCCATTTTTTAAATCAAATTTTGGGATTTTTTTTTTTTTTGCTACCGAGTTGTATAAATTCCCTTTGCTTCCCGTTTTATAAATTTAAGTAAATGTATTTTCATAGTAGGAAATATATAAAATGAATTACAGGAAAAAAATGAAAATGGATCAGAATTCTGTTGCCAGGAATTAATTTCCATGTAAAATTTTGGGGTACTAAATATTTAGTATTTACATAATATTAAATATTTTTATATGACTATATATCTTTGGAGGTCTGCACTTTAACATGAGTTTTAGATCTTAGTGATTTTTGGATCCTGCTTTTTAAATATCTTTTAATATTATGTCATGTAATTGTTACCATGCCATTAAATCATTCTAAAGAGAGAAGTTCTACCATTGTTAGGGGAAGCAGCTTCCTGGCACGTGGGTTGCAGAAACTCAGAGGCTGTCCTGCCTGGGTCAGGCTGCATTTTATTACATACGCCCAGAGTCCCTTAGCAAGCGGGAGAGGAAGCCATATTTACATCCCTACTAGCACCAATTATGGTAAACACCAACCATTTCGACTTTAGCCCTTTAATAAAAATCTATTGAATTTCACATTTTAAAGGCAGGCTCTCGTGGCAGAACCAAGCTTGGGAATAATTGGAGGCTGCTGTTTTTTCACTTCCCACATAAAACTGTTTGAAGAGACAGGCCAGAACTTTAAACAGGAGACATCAAGAGAAGTTGTAATTTGAATGCCGGTTGTCGTGACTTTAGGGCGTGTGCTTAAAGGACTTTGCGCCCATCTCTTCCCAGACATACTTCAATGACAACATCCTTACCCTGATACCTGTCTCTTATACACATCTCCAGATAGCAATTTCCCCTAAATCATTTGTTGAGTAAACGTCCCTACTCCATGGTGTGTCATGCTTTCTTTATTGTTTTAAGAAATGGAACGGCAAACTTTTTTGTAAAGGGACAGATGGTGAATATTCTAGGCTTTTGGGAGCCGTATAGACTCTGTTGACAATATTCAATTCTGCCATTATGGCACAAAAACCATTAGTAAACAAGTGGGCATGTGTGCATCTCAATAAAACTTTATTAAAAAAACAAAGACAGGTGGCAGTCTACATTTTTCCCATGATTTGCTAACTCCTGTATTAAGATCTCAGAGAAGGCAATGGCACCCCACTCCAGTACTCTTGCCTGGAAAATCCCATGGACGGAGGAGCCTGGTGGGCCGCAGTCCATGGGGTCGCAAAGAGTCATACATGACTGAGCGACTTCACTTTGACTTTTCACTTTCATGCATTGGAGAAGGAAATGGCAACCCACTCCAGTGTTCTTGCCTGGAGAATCCCAGGGACGGTGGAGCCTGGTGGGCTGCCGTCCATGGGGTCGCACAGAGTTGGACACGACTGAAGTGACTTAGCAGCAGTAGCAACAGTATTAAGGTCTTATAACTACTACAGTATGGTTCTCAAAACTTTGAAGGACAGTTTCAAAAACTGTTTCCAGAGGTAATTTAGTATAATTTTATCAAGTTTAAAAATATACCAATTCACTAAATACCCTCTTGCTACTTCATTAATTGATGCTTTATTATTTCAGCCTTCTATTTTTCTCAGATAAAAAAAGAACAACCAAAAATAATTATCTTAAGAATCATTAGAATTATTAGTTGACATTCTTTTAAATTTAATAATAAAAGCAATTAAGGTCCTGAATTCATCTCTGTAGCTATGGCCTCAATCCACAACACTTTTGTGTGTGATTTTCAAATAGTCTTTAATTTTTTAACACTCTATATTCTTGAGTTTTATTTCCATCTTGACCTCTAATTGTTTAGGATACTTTAAAAGAAGTTTGAAGTTCTGGGTTATTTACTTTTCTTTCTACTATTATGTTTATTTTTAAAATATAGGCCATATATCTTATATTTTAGTATGTATATTGAGATTTTATACTTTGGGCCATTGATCATGATTTATTAGCATTACTTGGAAGCTAACTAAAAATGTTGTAAAGTTTTGCACACATGTACTAAATGCCCATGTTATATCCTTCATTTCCGTATACTTTTGGTCTGTTTGAGCTGTGGAAACAAGAAACACAATGATATTTCACATATCACTTTTACATATGACTCTCAGTCCATGTTTATTTTACTATAATGGTTAATTAGTTTTGTGGTCTATATTTTAGTTATAATATTTTCTCCATAAATGTTATATACTTTTTGTAATTTTTAACTATGAACATGTAGTTATTTTGATACCAAAATTTTTAAAAATTTTCCCTTTAAATATACTTTCCTTTGCTCTGTGTGTGTGTGTT
>SJYC01122888.1:0-20800 GCA_006408675.1 Madoqua kirkii
AGACAGTTTACCTCTGACGACTTTGGGGAATGTGTTTACATGTGTGCCCTGACCCAGTGTCCATGAGCGTTCACCTGTGGTAGCCCACATGGCTCTGGTGACAGCTCAGCATCTAGTCCCCATTAACCCTTGCTGGGTCTTCGCTAAGTCTAAATGGAGTCTTAGCATGGAGGGAGCCTGAGAAGTGCAGATTCAAGGGTAACGTGAGTGGCCTTGGTTTGCAACCCCACCCCACTACCCGCCCCTTACCCCCCGCCAAAAAAAGCCAGAAAAGACTTTTTGAAAGGGAATATTGGTCATGAAATGACCTGTCTTTTCATCAACAATGGCCCAAGTTTCTTTTTTAAATTTTTTATTTTGTATTGGGATAGAACCAATTAACAATGTTGTGATGATGCCAGGTGAACAGAAAAGGGACTCTGCCATACATTTCTGGTGCTTTGTTCTTCCCCAGACTCCCCTCTCCTCCAGGCTGCCATATAACATTGAGCAGAGTTCCAGGTACTAAACAGTAGGTGACAAGGCCCGAGTTTCTGCGCTCAGTCCCGAAAGGATTTCTCAGTGCTCCCTGGGCACCAAACACTTCTCTAAGTGCCTCACATGTATCAGTTATATAGTCCTTGTAACCCACTCTGTTATATTTTACAGATCATGACACTGAGGCATAAAACTGAGATCTAACTTTCCAAAGTCGTGCAGCTACTAAGTGGCGAGGTCAGCGTGGAACCCCTAGCCTGCCTCTCACCCCTTAGCCACGCCAGCAGTGGCTCCTCCTGGAGTTGTTCTCATTTAGCGGCTCTGCCCCCCAGGGGGCATCTAAGCTCTGGCAGATGATCCCTTCTCCTTAGAGCCTGATTGGTTCTGATCACATTCCTAGCTTCCTGTTGCTGTTGAGATTTTGCATCACTTTGGGGTGCTTTTGTGAGTACTTCAATAACCTAGGGATTCTAGCCTCACCAGCAGCTACCATTTTAACTCACAAGTCCTCCTGGAATTCTTTGCATATAAACTTGATCTTAATGATGGTGCTTATTTTACGGATGAGAAAATCAAAGAAAGATTAGGCAACCTCCCCCGAGACATAGAACTATGATGGCCAAGCTGTAGAGAACTCAACCTTTACCTGGCGTGTTACCCACTAGATTTTTGCCAGGTGAACTGTCCAAAAAACGGCTGAAGTAAAAATGCAGCTGTCTTGCCTAACCTGCTTCAAAAGGTCCATCCATTCTCAAAAGCCACAGGCAAACTTTAGCTTGATATTATTTAGCCTGTTTGATTTCTTCTTACACTGGAAAATGGAAAACAGACCCTTAACTGAGATTTTCCTTGAATTAGGCTGTGTGAAAAATGCCTTTTTGAGCTCTTTTATTTGACATCCTATTAATTTTTTAAAACTCCTATTGTTTTGTTCCTGACAGACCTGTTATGTTTCAGATGTGAGACAAATGTACACATTGAGGGAAACTTCCTTAATAAGCTATATTCGCCTCAGACCACAGAGATTACTTAAAGACAAAAATACCAGGGTATCCACCTTGTCATACATTTATCTGGCATATTTAATTAACAAAAACTTCTGGTTTAGCCTATTATCAAAGTATGTGATAAATTGTTGAATGCATGGCCTTAATGATGCTCTTGGCATCTCATTCTAAAGAGAGAAGTTCTACCATTGTTAGGGGAAGCAGCTTCCTGGCACGTGGGTTGCAGAAACTCAAGGCTGTCCTGCCTGGGTCAGGCTGCATTTTATTACATACGCCCAGAGTCCCTTAGCAAGCGGGAGAGGAAGCCATATTTACATCCCTACTAGCACCAATTATGGTAAACACCAACCATTTCGACTTTAGCCCTTTAATAAAAATCTATTGAATTTCACATTTTAAAGGCAGGCTCTCGTGGCAGAACCAAGCTTGGGAATAATTGGAGGCTGCTGTTTTTTCACTTCCCACATAAAACTGTTTGAAGAGACAGGCCAGAACTTTAAACAGGAGACATCAAGAGAAGTTGTAATTTGAATGCCGGTTGTCGTGACTTTAGGGCGTGTGCTTAAAGGACTTTGCGCCCATCTCTTCCCAGACATACTTCAATGACAACATCCTTACCCTGATACGGACCCTGGTGACTGGAGGAGCCACGCCAGAGCTGGAGGCTTTGATCGCCGAGGAGAATGCACTCCGTGGGGGCTATAGCACCCCCCAGACACTGGCCAACAGGGACCGCTGCCGTGTGGCCCAGTTAGCGCTGCTGGACGGGCCCTTTGCAGACCTGGGGGTGAGTTCAGGGGGCAGAGGGCACCTGAGCCCGTTATGTGGAAATGACCAGATCTGAATGTGTCAGGCTAGACCCTTGCCTTTGGTTCTTTCCCCATGAAAAGAGCTATCAGAGGTGATGCTTATGGTTTACTGTATATCAGGCATGGTGCCTTACATGGATTCATTCATTTAATCCCCATGGTGACCCTTTGGCATAGGTTCTCTTATCAGATGCTCTTAGAAAACTGGGGCTCAGAGAAACTGAGGACTGGCCCTATCAGGGAATTTGCACCAGGAATGTTGGCTTCAGAGTCCATGGACTTACTGACTCTCCTAGAGTATCTTCTGCCACAGGATGGGAGGCATCAGGTAGTTTCAGATGCACACAAGTTAGGGAACCCATTCATAGATCAGGGCTACTTAACCCCAACTGCACACTAATTGGTCTGCCTAAGAGCTTGAAGCAAGCTGGAATGTGGAGCCCAAAGGAGGCATGGGTCACCTCTGCAGCAAGGAGCGGGGCTAGGGGAGAGCGACTAGTTCCAGGCTCAGAATTAGGAGACCTCAGTCTGGAATTGGAGACATGAAGGATCCACACAAGATGCTACTGGATGGGCCTGTGGGTCTAGAAGCACATACTAAGCTATGGTGTTCTGAAAACCACTAATGTCAGGGTCGGGCCCAGAGACTTACTGACTCTCCTAGAGTATCTTCTGCCACAGGATGGGAGGCATCAGGTAGTTTCAGATGCACACAAGTTAGGGAACCCATTCATAGATCAGGGCTACTTAACCCCAACTGCACACTAATTGGTCTGCCTAAGAGCTTGAAGCAAGCTGGAATGTGGAGCCCAAAGGGAGGCATGGGTCACCTCTGCAGCAAGGAGCGGGGCTAGGGGAGAGCGACTAGTTCCAGGCTCAGAATTAGGAGACCTCAGTCTGGAATTGGAGACATGAAGGATCCACACAAGATGCTACTGGATGGGCCTGTGGGTCTAGAAGCACATACTAAGCTATGGTGTTCTGAAAACCACTACTGTCAGGGTCGGGCCCAGAGTCCTGGCCATCATTGTTTTTTAAAAGCTCCTATGAACTATTATATTTCTGGAGGAGGACATGGCAACCCACTCCAGTACTCTTGCCTGGAGAATCCCATGGACAGAGGAGCCTGTGGGCTACAGTCCATAGAGGCACAAAGAATCAGACAGGACTGAAGTGGCTTAGCACACTTGCACGCGGGCTATTAATTCTGGATGTGGACTCAGCCACTCCCCCACTGCCCTCCCTGCTACAGAGGCTACCCTGGCCTCCCTTTGGGCTCCACACACCAGCCTGCTTCAGGCACCCTGGCAAAAGTATGAAGTCTTAATTGACCTTTATTCCCAGCCCAACTCCATGAATGTATTCAAGGGCTGGAACCAGCAGTCTTAAGAGCCAGTAAGCCTATTGTATGAACAGTACTGCCTGCCACCCAGAAAGTCCAAATAGTGGAGAAGGGGCCAAGGAAAGGGTCACTTTCTCCCTGACTTCTGAAACCGTGATGCTAATTTGCACCGTGTTTTAGTTTGCTGAGGGACAGAAATCTGTGTTAGACTTAGAGCTTTTTTAAAAGGTCATCTCCATAGCTAGTGGCTCTTTTTATCTGTCATTTACTCAATGGTACACCTCAGTGGTAAAGAATCTGCCTTCCAATGCCAGAGATGTGGTTCAGTCCCAGGGTTGAGAAGATCCCCTGGAGAAGGAAATGGCCACCCACTCCAGTATATTTGCCTGAGAAAATTCCATTGACAGAGGAGCCTGGTGGGCTACAGACCATGGGGTAGCAAAAAGAGTCGGATATGACTTAGCGACTAAGCAACAACATTTTAAAAGAACAAAGACTTTAAAGAATGGTAAGATCTGGTTCCAGTTGTGCTCTCTAGCATGAGGCCCACCTGGCAGTTTCAGTAACAGAAAGGACAGATGCAGTCACTTATTCCCAGTGAAGGCAGCCCTTGGTGCCCTTCCTGTGTTAATACCTGAAGCTAGCTGGCTGCAGGAAGCCAGTGCCTCTGGATGAGTTTGCTTTCACATCCCTCATCTGGCCCCAGACCCTTGGAAAATGACTGTGAACTGATTAGAGCTGTGAATCCCAGTTATTCAGCCTGCGACCTCCAGCTCCTGAGGAAACACATTCTCTTCCACCCTTGCCATCTCCAAGGTCTGTAAATTGTGCTTTTCACACAGTCCTTCTCTGACAGAGCCTGTCACCATAGTACCTGGTGGGGTCTTTTCTTCTGGTAGTGATTTTAATTATCACTTGAGCAGTTTTGACAACACGGGCAGATCACTGTGGTTGCAACTGAGCTGGGGCTAAACAGCATCAACATTTTGCAGGGCTGATTTCTTCTCCTTAGCTGAACAGACATCTGAGACTTTCAAGCTTATATCATACCTTAAAGTAAGGAGAAGCACCAGCTCCTTAGAGCTCTCATTCCTGCAGATGAAAAACTGGAGGGAACCAGAGGAAACCCATTCTTATTGGATCCCCAAAAGTCGCCAACTTTGGGGCGTAGGCTATAAAGCACATTTAACTTCTTCAGCCACTGTTCCTCGGTACAGACCCTCCGACTCAGGAGACACTAATATGAGCTTTCATGAAAAGGCCCTTCCCTCCCACCCCCAGGACCTTTACTTTCAGGCAAATAAAAATGATTTTTCTCTCTGTTCTTTTGTTGTCTCCCAGGATGGTGGTTGTTATGGTGATCTGTTCTGCAAAGCTCTGAAAACATACAATATGCTTTGTTTTGGAATTTATCGGCTGAGAGATGCTCACCTCAGCACCCCCAGCCAGTGCACAAAGCGGTGAGTATGTTTCCACTCTGCCCTCCCAAAGGCAGAGACAGAAATGCCCTCTCTTGTCTCCCACAATGAGGGCAAAAGTCTCCATGCGTGTTCTCAACATGCAAATTGCTCCACCCGTATTAAATCCAATGCTGACTTTGGTGGTGGTTATGGGAAGCTTTTTTCTTTAATTACAATAGCAAGTATAAAAACATTGTGGAGAGAATTCAAGTTTTATGGGATAGTTCCATCCATCACCTAATTACACAAGTCTGAAGGAAAACATGTCCTCCAAACTCTTGCTACTGGGATAATTCTGTTGGTATCTCATATAGAAATATTTCATATGCACCTGTTTAAGGTAAATGGTTCCTTTGCCCTGTCTTAGACATATATATATAGAGAGAGATAGATACCTAAATATATATATATATAGATACCTACATATATATATATATATATGTATAGATACCTATACACACACACACACACACCTGTCATTATTGTTTACTTGCTCAATAGTGTTCAACTGTTTGCAACCCCACAGACTGTAGCCTGCCAGGCTCCTCTGTTCATGGGATTTCCCAGGCAAGAATAGTGGAGTGGGTTGCCATTTCCCTCTCTAGGGTATCTTCCTGACCCAGGAACTGAACCCACGTCTTCTGCTTGGCAGGCGGATTCTTTACCGCTGTACCACCTGGGAAGCTCTCTCTCTCACTCACTCTCTCTCGCTCTCTCTCTATACACACACACACACAAGCACATATATATATATTAAATTTTTATTGGAGTATAGTTGATTTGCAATGTTGTGCTAGTTTCTGGTGCACAGCAAAGTGATTCAGTTATATATATATATTCTATTTTCATGGACACATATTTTTACTTAATATATTTTTCAGTTGACTCACTCTTTTACTTTTATATGTTTATTTTAAAGAAAACTGTATATTATTGCCTGAAGTAGAAAAACGATTACAGTTCATGTATGCTAGTTATATTTCTCTAATACACATTAAACTAAATTCATAGTAGCCTGAAATTAAAAGTACATCCTAGAATTGTCAAAGTCAGTGTGTTTGTATAATATACCTCAGGAAACAATGCCGTAGAGATAGATGAGTGTTTCTCAGACCTACTTGCAGAGTAGAATCTCTGGGGCTGCTTTTTAAAAGTACTCTGATTACTCTGACTTAACTGGTATGAAATGAAAATATGAAGTTTGAATGCCCAGAGAGTATACAGTAGAGCCAGAATTGAACACAATTTCTGTAGTCTAGCAGATTCTCAAAGTTAGGTGAATATGAGAATCATCTGTTCGGTTCAATTCAATTCAGTCACTCAGTCGTGTCCGACTCTTTGCGACCCCATGAATCGCAGCACGCCAGGTCTCCCCTGTCCATCACCAACTCCCGGAGTTCACTCAGACTCGTGTCCATCGAGTCCGTGATGCCATCCAGCCATCTCATCCTCTGTCGTCCCCTTCTCCTCCTGCCCTCAATCCCTCCCAGCATCAGAGTCTTTTCCAGTGAGTCAACTGTTCACATGAGGTGGCCAAAGTACTGGAGTTTCAGCTTTAGCATCAGTCCCTCCAATGAATACCCAAGACTGATCTCCTTCAGAATGGACTGGTTGGATCTCCTTGCAGTCCAAGGGACTCTCAAGAGTCTTCTCCAACACCACAGTTCAAAAGCATCAATTCTTCAGCACTCAGCTTTCTTCACAGTCCAACTCTCACATCCATACATGACCACAGGAAAAACCATAGCCTTGACTAGACAGACCTTTGTTGGCACAAATTGCTTGATCCCCAATCCACAGTGTCTCACTCAGTAGGACTTGAGTGGAGTTGCTTAAGAATTTGCATTTTAATAAGGACCTACTGTATAGCACAGGGAACTATATTCAATATCTTATAATAACCTAAAATGGAAAAGAATCTGAAATAGAGCATATATATATAAATATGAAGTTATATATATATTTATATATATATATAAATCTTCATATATATAAAATATGAAGCTTGAATGCCCAGAGATTATACAATAGAGCCAGAATTGAACATAATTTCTGTGGTCTAGTGGATTCTCAAAGTTAGGTGAATATGAGAATCATCTGTTATATATATAACAGATAATATATATAATATATATATTATATATATTTTACATATATACAATTATATATAAATTATATATATTTATATATATATACATAACTGAATCACTTTGCTGTACACTTTGCTGTAAATCAAGTATACATCAGCTACCAAAAAGAATTTACATTTTTAAGAAGTTCTCAGATGATACTTTATATTTGGCCTGAGAACCACACTTTTGAGATCCATTACTAGAAATGGTGATGTTTTTAGTCATATCTGATATTAATCAGGGAAAAGGTGATCTTTGAGGAGAACAGTTAAAGCCTGAGGGACATATGGGCAGGGAGGTGTTTTATAGCTTTCCATTTAGTGAAATCCTTCACCAACGTTGATTTTTAAAAGATAAAGAGGGAGAGAGGACCAAGGTTTTGCTAGATGGTGGTAAACAAAGATACCGTGATATGGGTATGAGATTGTTGTAACATTTGAGGATAAGAGATGCAGGCAGTCCTTGAAACCTGCCTGCGCTTGTGCGTCTCAGGATCAGAAGGGAACTTGATACTGTACTGAAGTGGGTGTACAGACCACAGGAAGGACCACTTGTTTCTCCCTTGTCTAGCGCTAATTCAGAATCTCTGGGAGGGCTGACTTCCTCTGTGGAGCGAAACAGATTTTGTTCCACTACGACGATACTGTCTGAGGCCTTGGGCTGCCTGGAATCCTCGGGTAGACCTGGTTTGGTTCAGAGAGGTGAAATCTCCACCACATCCTCCTCATTCTGTGGCTCTTTTGCTCTCCGCATCCAGGTATGTCATCACCAACCCCCCGTACGAGTTTGAGCTCGTGCCGACGGACCTGATCTTCTGCTTAATGCAGTTTGACCACAACGCCGGCCAGTCCCGGGCCAGCCTCTCCCATTCCTCGCACTCGTCCCAGTCCTCCAGCAAGAAGAGCTCCTCCGTCCACTCCATCCCATCCACGGCAAACCGACAGAACCGGCCCAAGTCCCGGGAGTCCCGAGACAAACAGAAGTACGTGCAGGAAGAGCGGCTCTGATGTGTGTATCCACTGCCTCCGTGTGTGCAACTGTATCTGCCACTCATTTCCCCAGTGGGTGTTTCCAACAGTAACTTCCCCCATTTTCCCCTGTAGTCCCCCCCCTTTTTTTACACATATTTGCATATGTATGCTAGTGTGCATGTGGTTGTCATTTTTATTCCACCACCATAAAACCCTTGAGCACAACAGCAAATAAGCAGACGGACCAAAAGTTATTTATGATTCTAGGGGAGAAATAACCCAAAGGCATGGCTCCAGACATAAATAGCTCACTGCAGGAATGAGTTCACAGATGAGAAGGGAGGGCTTGTGATATCCACGTCAGTTATGCAAAGCAAGTTTAGTTAGCGTAGAAGAGAAGTTTATTCTGATGTATCAGTTTATCAGGGTGCTTTGGGTTTTGATTTTGTTGTTGTTTTCCTTTCTTTCCTTCTGTTGATTTTTTTTATATATACACAATTATATACACACACACACACACACACACACACACACACACACACACACGTATTTGAAACAAGCAACCCAAAAGCAACAGAAACATATCTACTGGTTGTTTCTACTCTCTGGGCTGAAGTATCTCAAAGCATTTGAAAATCTTTCGCCATTTGGGTAGATGATGAAATGCACTTGCTTGTTAGAACATCGGAGATTTTTTTTTAGTTACTCACCAAGGCCTTTTGTCCCAGAGCTAACCTCCTTTGAGAGTCTATAGGAACATTTCTACTCTTACTGTGGCGGAAAGACTAGTATTCCCTTCTTGGATGTATCAAATGCAAGTCATTTCATTTAAGTGAAAAGAGGTTTGATTGCATATTGTTATTCTGTCTCCTTATGCTGCCATATGAATAGCTATGTTTTTTCTCTCACTTTTGACATTTGGGATGAAAAGCCATATGTATCATAAATATCAGATGTAAGTCATTAAAAACAGCCTTCCTGGGACTTTCACATCTTTTAAAAGGTGAATTACCTACCTTATGTACAGAATAAATAATGCTCAGCAAAGAGCAGGTATTTTTCCACGCATTCTCTGGGGGACCTTTTTACTCCCCTTTGTTTGATCAGCCAGGGCCCCAATGCCACGGAGGAGCAAGGGCTGGGGCCGCGGTAAAGAGAGAGGAAGATAAACCCAGCGGCAGATCATGTTTTTCTAGAAGCCAGCTTGCTAAATAAATCAGAATGTGGGAGGATCAGGCCACAGTTGACTCCACAAAGACAAAAGCCAGCTTCAACTGTTGGCACAGCTGCATGATGCTGGCTGTTCCGGAGCAGAAAGCCAGTGGGAGAAATTCCTCATCGTCAGTTTCTTTAACGTAGCCAATCTATTTAGGCAGGTGAATGACATAGAGAAGGACCCTTGTCATTAACAGATAGGAGAGAAGAGAAAGAGTGCAACAGTGAGCCAAACACACTTTGGTATAATTCTTTTTTTCTTTCATTTTCTTTCTTTCTTTCTTTTTTAAAACAGTTAGTCAGCATGAGCAAAAAAGTAGAGAAATACCCTTTTTTCAATATGCAGTTTTCAGATATTGTATGCATGCAAACCATGCTTTAGGCAAAGTACCGTAGTTCTTAAATATTGGCCAACTCCACCATAATCAAATTCTTGTGAGGATGGACTAGCCTTGGGCTGCCATATATATATATTTGAAATGTTTATTTGAAAACAAATTTCATTGAACAGCACAGGTGTTGGCGGTGTGGCGGGGGGGAAGGAAAATGTCACAGCTGTAACCATCTCTAAAAAGGTGTTTTTATGGTGAATGTTTTGGGTTTAGATTTTGAATCCCCTGTCCCCCCAAGCATGATAGTTTTTGAGATCTGCTTGCTGTGTGAATTGACAAGCACTTTTACTGACGAAATAGTGAGGCTTAGTCAAAATCTCCATCCCCACACCCAAGACAGGGCCAGGCAGTGTTCCAATCAGTATTCGAGTGGGCAGTCATTGTATACATGGATATTAAAAAGCCCTATGAGTGGAAGACTTTTTTCAAATTATTTTTGTCCCTATGTATTGATTTATACATTACATACAACTATCTTTTTATATCTAATTATATATATACACACATATATACGTATATATATGTATATGTATATATATACATACACACACATATCCCCTCGTTTTGGATCATGAAGAGCTATTCATGCATTCTTTGCAAAGGAGGTTATAAAGTTATGCCCTCAGAACATTTATAACTATAAGAATGTGCCAGTTAAAGTGCTCAACAGGAAATATGGCAGTTTAAAAGCGTTGTAAAACTCACATAGCTTACTTCTCTCTCTAAAGTGCAACAAGGATGAATAGAATGGGCCAAGGTATGACAATTAATGGTTCTGCATGACCTAGCCACTGCTGGGGGTTTTCTTCTATAACGTTGTCCTTGTGAAACTTTTGTGAAATTAAAAAAAAAAAGGAGTTACAAATTTTATTCTGTTATTGGTTTGTTTATTTTTATTTTTATTGTTCTGTTTGTGGGTTTATTTATTTTGTTTTGCTTTTTTTTTCTCCCCTCCCCACCTCCCCTCCTCTCCCCTTTCTTCTTCTCCCCCTTCCTCCACTTTCTAAATTGCTCAGTGCAATGAGGCTGCCCTGCTGCTACTGCTAGACCCCTTAGAGTTTGTTTTGGTGTTCTTGGGGTTGGGGTTGGGTAATCTGGGGGGAACTTCTCTCCATCTGGCTTGCCTTTCAATCTGCACGTGGCCTCCCTGCCCACCTTGGTACCTTGCTCCAAGTCCAAAAGCATTTTCCCATCAAGAAACCCAGCTTCCTCCACCTCCCCCCATTACCATCACCCCAACCAAGTACCCCATCAGTCTGTCCACATCTCTGTGTTTATCTTGGCAAGACCAACTAAATCAAGTAATAATGCCAAGTGATAAACTTTTCTGGAAAGTATTTGTAGCTCTTCCACTTGGCAAACCTGCTTCTTGATAAATAGTTTGCCCTCCTTTCTATTTAAACCAGGAGGATTATTAATGGTAAAAAAAAAAAAATTGGTCTTCTTGAAGTTGGATCAGAATGACTCCCAAATTAAAGCTGTTCAGCTATATGTATCAACTCAATAGCCCATACCCAGTTATCTGGGGGTTGATGATTCAGCCTCTGTATTACCTGGGTCTCTTCTCCCACCTGCCTTTCAGACATTTGTGAAATCCCAACCAGAGATTGGGCAGATAGAGAGAAGTAAATCCAA
Organism: Madoqua kirkii; assembly: GCA_006408675.1. Classification (NCBI taxonomy): domain Eukaryota; kingdom Metazoa; phylum Chordata; class Mammalia; order Artiodactyla; family Bovidae; genus Madoqua; species Madoqua kirkii. The sequence goes on from SJYC01122888.1 coordinate 11,441, forward strand.
AATGCATTTTATATACAATCTGTTAGCAGCTATGATGAGATGATCTTGTGATGGGAATGGAGTGGGAACAGACTGACATGCAGTGAAATTTGGGGATGTTCTCTGGACTTCAGGCATACAATTGAAAGCTAATTGTACTTGGCTAATAATATGTTCAGTGATCAAAAAGGTATCATTATTACTTCTATTTTTTATGAGTCCAAACTACTATATTGTTCTTTCCTCAGTTGAATGAAGACTCTCTTCCATTGTTTTCCATGTGACCCCCAAACTTCTCATCCTCCTTTCAGGTTCTCTTAGGAAGGAGGTATTCAAGGTTTTCATGTGATACCTCTCCTCCTCCCCCTCCCCACCCCCAAAATAAGTAGGTCAGGGTGGAAAGTGAAAGGTTATTTGAAGAGAAAGTGTGTGTACTTACAGAGAACAACAGCCAGAAACTCAATTGTCTGCACCATTCTAAAAGAGAAGCAATTTGTAAGCCATTCAGTTCAATTTGTTTTAGGCTTTGAAAGGGGTAAAGCATAAGTAAATGGATAGACCAGGAGACACAGGGAAGCCTCAGCTTCAACACTCAGGTGGTCATGAAATCAACATCCCTAATGGCTGCTACCCAGGCCCCTTCCTGAAGCCAGTTCAAATGGATGGAGAGAGACTTGGATCCTTACAGTTAGATTTCTACCACTAGGAGAGGTTTTGAATTCTGACTTTGTTTGGTCACTAAGTAGTGTCCAACTCTTTTGCGACTCCACAGACTGTAGCCTGCCAGTCTCCTCGTCCATGGATTTCCCAGGCCAGAATACTGGAGAGGGTAGCCATTTCTTTCTCCAGGGGCTCTTCCAGACCCAGGGATCGAACCCAGGTCTCCTGCATTGCAAGCAGGTTCTTTACCATCTGAGCCACCAGGGAAGACCATACAGGCTAGGACCCAGAACCTTATTCTCAATATGTGCTCAATAAGTATTTTTGAAATAAATTTATCTTAAATATTGTTATATCTTTAGTCATTTGATAAATTATCTTCACCTGCTTGGCTTATCTTACAAAAATTCAAGGAATGCCTGGAGGTGTTTCATAGTGCTATCAAGTTGTTTTGACACTTTCTTGGGCTGAGTACACAGCTTCTGAGAGACGGGAACAGTCTTGTGAGCTCAGTGAAAGGAGAGACTTGACTGTGCCTTCTGCCAGCATCATCAAGATCTCAGATGACCAGAAAAACCTTTTGACTGGCTCCTCTTCAGCACTGGAAAAGCTGAAAGGTGTCTGTATCCCAACAGAGACAATTAAATCAACCTGCCAGGTTTCTATAGCAACAGGCTCCTGAAGGAGAAAGAAGAGGGTGCAGAAACTTCAGGGACTGCAGACGTCAAGAAAGGGTAAAAAAAAAAAAAATCAGTGTCTCAATCAGCTTCTTTCAGCCCATCACTGCTTTGCCAAAAGGTGATGAAGTAGGTGTGGGCACCTGTCACTAACCTGGTAGACCATGTCCCACCATGAGGTTGTACGTCCATCATCTAGGGAGGTAAGAGGGGTTATTCCCCTGCCACCTGAAAGGGAGGAGTGGAAGTCAGTCGTTATGGAGTGTCAGGAGGGAGCAGCTGTTCTGCTTTGGAAACGGCAGCATCAGACTTACAGTTAAAAGGGGTCACACTGGACAACTGCAAAGAAGCAAGATAGCTTTTATAAGGGAAAATGACTCTGATTCTATTGCAGTTTTCATTTCTAGCCATACTTTGTCCATGGAAAGGAAAGGAGACAGTAGGGGTGGGTGGGGTCCACTGGGGCCTTGGGGTCTGCTGGGCAGAGGGCAAAGGCCAGACTAGCTTTCAGAAGCTCTCACACAGTATTACCTTTGAAGGATTGAGCTCTTTGTTAGCTCTTACTGTTCTCAATTATTATCTCTATCCAAATGGGACCTTTCCCTTTCAAACCCTTTCTGGTTCAACCTCAGCTAGTGGTATAGCAAGAAAAGGCCCAATTATTCCACATACCTTTGCTGTATCATCATCTCCCTTTTCATGTGCTCTTCTCTCGGGAGAGTTGAGAGAAAAGGCCAGATCCCACAGCACCGACAACCCACAGCACCAGAAAACCCAGCAGTTACGTCAGCCCAGATCACGAGCCCTTCTCTGCCGTAGCCCGCTCCTCTGGGATCCGTCATGGCTGGAGGAAGTCCTGACCCTTATTCTAGACCTTCAAATGTCAATGATGAAAGTAGCAACGGAAGACACAGATGGCTTGCAGGTGGGCTAGGGCACCTGCCAAGTTCAAAGCCAATATTTCAAAGACACAAGTACCACTGAATGCTGTCACCCCCTCCTTTCCTCCTCTTCCTAAGGAGGGATATCTAGTCAAATCCCTCTTCACCATCTCTGCTGCACAATCCCCAGTCTTCTGGGCAGCACCCAGGCTTACACACCTCAGTTCTCCACCCCTAGTTCATCTGTAATCACACCAAAAGGTATCACCTCTTCTTATGTCCTTTGGCACTGAGAGTACTCATATTCATGCTCACCTTATGCATGGTTAACTAGCCATAACTGAAAACTAACACCCTCCAAGTGCTTACCATGAGTCAGACACTCTTCTAAGCACTTTATGTATATTAACTCATTCAGTTCTCCAGACAACCTCAGATGTAGCTGCAGTTAGTATTTCCATCTGAAAGATCCAAAATTCAAGGGACAGATTTATTTGAAGTCACCCAGCCAGGAAGTACCAGAGAGGTGTTTAAAGTCCGTGAACTTTATGCTATAATGCCCCCTAATGTTACCAATAATACTGATAGCCTTAATACTGATAGTCAGCTCACATTGACGTATCACGTATGTAGATAAGTGCTTCATGGACACTAACCTCTTTCATCCAAACAACACCATTAGAAAGATCATTAGCCTCATTTTACAGAAGAGAAACTGAAGTTAAGATAAATTATGTAGCAGCCCACTCAGAGCCAGGAATTAGTATGTGAGAGAGCCAGACGCCCTTGGCCTCACCTACTGTCCTATGCCATCTCCTTGGTTGCAGTGGATGGCTTGTGGCCTGTCTGGTCTTGATAGGTGATGCCTCCCAGTGGCAGTGTCATGACTCCCTGCAGGTATTTTCTGGGTTTGATCTTATTCTATCAGCTGACTTGTCACAGACTGAAATGCCACTCCTTCCTTGACTTGAGGCAATGAGCTTTGCCCAACTGGACCCCACCCCAGAGGAGATGTGTATAAGAGACAGCTCTTACTGTTCTCAATTATTATCTCTATCCAAATGGGACCTTTCCCTTTCAAACCCTTTCTGGTTCAACCTCAGCTAGTGGTATAGCAAGAAAAGGCCCAATTATTCCACATACCTTTGCTGTATCATCATCTCCCTTTTCATGTGCTCTTCTCTCGGGAGAGTTGAGAGAAAAGGCCAGATCCCACAGCACCGACAACCCACAGCACCAGAAAACCCAGCAGTTACGTCAGCCCAGATCACGAGCCCTTCTCTGCCGTAGCCCGCTCCTCTGGGATCCGTCATGGCTGGAGGAAGTCCTGACCCTTATTCTAGACCTTCAAATGTCAATGATGAAAGTAGCAACGGAAGACACAGATGGCTTGCAGGTGGGCTAGGGCACCTGCCAAGTTCAAAGCCAATATTTCAAAGACACAAGTACCACTGAATGCTGTCACCCCCTCCTTTCCTCCTCTTCCTAAGGAGGGATATCTAGTCAAATCCCTCTTCACCATCTCTGCTGCACAATCCCCAGTCTTCTGGGCAGCACCCAGGCTTACACACCTCAGTTCTCCACCCCTAGTTCATCTGTAATCACACCAAAAGGTATCACCTCTTCTTATGTCCTTTGGCACTGAGAGTACTCATATTCATGCTCACCTTATGCATGGTTAACTAGCCATAACTGAAAACTAACACCCTCCAAGTGCTTACCATGAGTCAGACACTCTTCTAAGCACTTTATGTATATTAACTCATTCAGTTCTCCAGACAACCTCAGATGTAGCTGCAGTTAGTATTTCCATCTGAAAGATCCAAAATTCAAGGGACAGATTTATTTGAAGTCACCCAGCCAGGAAGTACCAGAGAGGTGTTTAAAGTCCGTGAACTTTATGCTATAATGCCCCCTAATGTTACCAATAATACTGATAGCCTTAATACTGATAGTCAGCTCACATTGACGTATCACGTATGTAGATAAGTGCTTCATGGACACTAACCTCTTTCATCCAAACAACACCATTAGAAAGTCATTAGCCTCATTTTACAGAAGAGAAACTGAAGTTAAGATAAATTATGTAGCAGCCCACTCAGAGCCAGGAATTAGTATGTGAGAGAGCCAGACGCCCTTGGCCTTACCTACTGTCCTATGCCATCTCCTTGGTTGCAGTGGATGGCTTGTGGCCTGTCTGGTCTTGATAGGTGATGCCTCCCAGTGGCAGTGTCATGACTCCCTGCAGGTATTTTCTGGGTTTGATCTTATTCTATCAGCTGACTTGTCACAGACTGAAATGCCACTCCTTCCTTGACTTGAGGCACATCACACATTCTATCACAGTGATGACACCATGTATCACATCTTCAAGAACTTATTAACAAATGAATTTCTTTTTCTTTGGCAGGGAGGAGGGCCTCAAAACCAGATCCACTGCCCTTCTCATTCTAGGGATAAAAATAAAGCCCCCAGAAGTCTTTCTGGCTTGTGGGATGTGACAGGGAGAGGAGACCAGCTCAGGGCTTTGGATCGACCTTGGACCACTCCACACTCACTTGAATTCCTTCCCCAAGTGGTCTTCCTTATGGCCAGTTTTGGAAGCACCCGGTGATGCAGCTCCTCCTTTGGAAGGCAAAGTTCAATAACCCAAGTGTCATTGTTGTAGCAAGGCTCTCTCCATTGGAGCATCATGACCGGCAGTCATTAAAGTGTGGTTCCTATCAAGCCTTTTGGGAGAAGCACCTTTGCCCCTACCCATTTTAGCATTCATCTGCTTCCATTTCTTCAACGTCTTATCTAACCTAGTCTCCAACAGCACAGCTGTTTATATCTTACAAGGCACCTGAATTAAAAAGCCTGTTTTTCAGGCTCATCCCCAGGATGTGCTTTGAAACAACTCCTTTCTGTGCAGAAGCTGAATAGCCAACACAGGGATGACTCTGCTTAGATTATTTTTATGGCAAGAAATGTAAAAGGAAAGAGAGAAAGGCACTTAAATGGGGAAATAATGCTCTCTTTCTTACAGACAGCAAAAGGAAATTGATACTCTCTCTGCCAGAAAGGTCAAAATGCCAACTTTGAGTTGAACTGTAAAGACTAAATTCTGAACAATTATTCTCTGCAGCAGTTGTAAAAATTTCAGCAAATTGCAGCTGTCTTAGGTCTTTCACCCAGAAGACCTACTCGTTTCTATCAGCAGAGTTCACTCTCCCTTCCAACCTGGCATGTCCAACCTAGCACTAAATCCTTTTGCAAAATCAGTCCACAGAAGGGTACAGCCAAAAGGGCAGCTCAGGCAAACAGCACAGACACTGGGTTCAGCTCTTCTGAAAATCATCCTTACATGTAAACCATTGGAAAAAGTCAGAGTTTGAAATTGTTTCATCGGCCTGGCAATGCTTTTAAAACATGATAACCATCATACTTTACTCCTCTCTGAAAGGTTAGTTTAATCATAGATCACAAAAAAATTGGTTTCCACAAATGCGTAATGGTTCATCTATGTCTCACTTGAACTAAATGGTTTTTTAAATGGAGCTGAAATTATTTTGATGTGTACACAGTCCCGGATTTCTATACAACCTTTTTTAACCAGCCCATCAGGAACCTTGCCTCTAAAACCTCATTAATAATTCAGATGTGCTGATGACTTTAAAAGATCTATGGAATTGAAGCTTCGGAGAAAAAAAAAAACTCTGCTTGACAAAAAGATAAATGAATGTAGAAAGAAGCTGTAGGAGTCTGGCAAGCTGTAGATCATCTCAGAACAGATTGTAACTTTATCATTCTGTCAGGGGGAATAATTTAAAGCACTTAATCAGTTAGCTTCACTGTGAGGATGTAGCATTATGAATTCCTATCGTCCAATCTGTTCAAATCAAAGTGAACTTAATTATAATAGGTGAGAGAGCCAGTGCAGGAAGGAGAGGGGGGTGGAGAATGATGCAAGAGGCAGGAAGTTTCCTGAGGAGGGGGTATACCGAGCTGCTGAACAAAGGGTAGTGAGGAGCTTTCTCAAGGCTCAACTTAGATTAGTGTCTACACTGGGGACCCAGGGCCCTGGGCACAGCAAGAGGAAGATGGACCAAGGAGAAACAAGCAGAGTGGTCAGGAGCTCATCGCAGGTGTTGGATCTATAGATCATTAGCCATACAGGGACACATACGCATGGTCCTCTATCAGGATCAAGCCAGGTGAGCAATTTTGTTAACATATCCAGCCAGGACCAAAGCCAAGGCAGTTATGAATTGTTCTGAAAGACAGAAGAGGAGGCCAGAGAGGCCATCGTCTCTATAGCAGTGGGCATGCTCGAAAGCTTTTTCCTTTTTCTTTGCTTTTCCTAAAAGCCACTAAAATGAGGCATATGATTCTCAACTTAGAATGCACTGTTTGCCCCAGTTTCTTTGTATCTATACACATGGCTGATTTCCCAGAATATTCCAGTGGAAAAAGAGGTAGGGATAAGGGCTGAGTCTTGTGAAATAGCACTAACTGCCAGGAGGATGCTAGGCCATTTCATCCTCACCCCAGCTTCTGAATGCCCTGACTCAGCATTCTCTCCAGGCATCTCTGGATCTAGGGTGAGAATGAAATGCCAAGACTCTGTCAAGCTCCCTTGTTGACAGCTTGGATGATTATAGTCGGTTAAGATAGTGCCACTAGGAATTCTTTTCATAACTTCATACCAACAGAGAGTTTTATTGAAATTAAAGACATCTCAAAAGCCTTTTAAAACATTGGTTGCCAATCTAATGTTTCACCCTCACTGGCCAGCAAAAATCTGTGGGCTTTCTTTAAAACTCCCCAAACTGGCTTCAAAAGAAATAAAGGAGTGTTGTAATTGAGATATACCTTTAAGTGAGCTTGTACAAGCAAAACCAGTTAAAGGCTAGGAGGAGGAAACTCTGCAGCAGATTCTAGACCTCTTAGTCTGTGGAAGGGACAGTGTCCCTTCATCTCCACTCGAATCAATGGATGCACAAGTCTTTCTTTAGGTACAACACTCATGCCTAATTCTTGTTATATTCATCATCTCCTCACCACCAAAGCATTTCAGGCCACCAAAGGAACCCCAGAGAACACTGCCAGAGTTAATCTTCCACCCCTCTTTATTCTCTGAAGTCCACCCCTGGTGCCTCCAGGTCCCAATAGCCCGTTGGGTCGTCACTTGCTACAGAGGTATGTTTCAGGTTCTGGGGTTCTCCCTACTCTGTACCGTCTCTTTTAGCAACTACTCACTGTCAGCTTCTCTTGATTACCCTTTTGCATTTTTCAATGAACTTTCCAAAATCTTTGGCCTAGGACTAATTAAGCTTCTAATTTCTCCTTCTTGTTCTCTATCCGTTTTGCCCTTTAGCAGAAAAGAAATGGTTTACAGATGAACCGGATAATGCCTATCCCAGAAACATTCAAATCAAGCCCATGAGTACCCACATGGCTAACCAGATCAACCAATATAAATCCACAAGCAGCTTGATTCCACCAATCAGAGAAGTTGAAGATGAATGTTGACTCCCAGGAGACCAGAACTATTTTTTTTAAAGCCTGACAAACTTCATAAATGGTGACGTGACTTTTCTTCCTCTTAACATGCTGAATCACTGGTGGAAATGTTAGGATAAGCAAGAATTGCAAGAAAAAATAGACAGATCTTTCTCCTTGTCTGCCTTGAATATTGCTTCCATGTATTTTGAAAAAGAAAATGATTTCATTTATAAATGAACATACTAAAATAGTCCTGTATAGCCTCTAGCATTTTAAATTATTTTTATTTATTAGAAAGAAAATATATTTTTTTCTTTTTTTCTCATTGTCAAATATCTTCCCTATATTTAACAATGCAAAATCAAAATGCTTAAGTGGCCAGACTCCTTAATGCATATTTCTCTTCTTTATCTCTTTCTTTGAGGAGAGTGATGGTCACCACCACAATTAATTGTAATTAAGGATACTGGATTATTAAGGCAATTTTAAAATGGCCCAATAATGTAAACATGTATTTTAGTAAATTTAAAAAAAAGACAAAAGGGGGCAGGTGAATTTCCTGGATGGATGTGTATTTTGGCTACACTGACACCAGCTCTTAATAAATGGAAACACTTATTTTCACTTTCAAAAGTCATATTTTGTAGTTTTAGTTTTCATCCTGTATTTCTTATCCTTTTGTTCATATATTTAAAGGGAAGACCTTCTTGCAGCTTTTCTACAAATGCCAGATCGGGTTTACCCTGCCAACTAACAATACCAGGAGGGTTGTGAGCATGCCTGGGATGTGGAAGTTGAGGACCAGATGCACAGAAGACATTTCTGTTTGTTGTTCCAATGGCAGGGACTCCTACATGCTGTTATGCTTCTCATTTCATATCTCCAAACCAACCAAGCAAGTAATTTCAACTTTGGTAAGGTCTGGTGGACTCTCTCCCCACCTCCCAGGTCTAGGGCTTTGAGCCTGAAAAAGTTTGTAAACATCAATTAATAGTTCTACTTAACAATTGGATGGGATAACACGTATATGCGATTCACTGAGTTTTTGTGTAAAAGCCAGAAAAGTTTTGTGATCGAGGAGATGACTTTTGCCTGAATCTAAATTTTGCAGGCTTTCCTTTAGTTGCTGGGACAAAACACAGAAACTTGTTACAGCAACCTAAAAAATAATAATACAAGGACAGCTATGGATACACTTAATACAGGTTTTAGAAAAGGCCTTTGAAAATTACCAGCGATGAAATTTTATGTATCAGGCACTTCAAACTGTGGTCAAAAAAGATTTCTCTAGCCTTCAGACACAATTCTGATGTGTCTGAGCTCTGATGTTTGCATGCTCAGTGTCACAGCATCCCAGCAATTATTCCATTCCAAATGATTTGCAACTTCAAAATGATAAGTCTTTGATAGAATCATCAGGGTCTCTGGAGCAGCATGAGTATGATTTTTACTTTCTTAAAAATGTTAATTGTGGACACTCAAAAAAAAAAAAAAACTAACTAACCAAAATATCCCCCCAAAGTCCCATGCTATCTCTTCCATTAGGCCATGACCCCGTGGTACATAGTATGTTACTGCAAATCAGATCAGAGCCAAGCAGTGAAACCATCATGGTAACATGTCCACTAAGTATTCCAATTACCACCATAGGCAAAATGAGCTTCCAACTCTGTCTG
>SJYC01122889.1:0-20285 GCA_006408675.1 Madoqua kirkii
CATTAGGCCTGACCCCGTGGTACATAGTATGTTACTGCAAATCAGATCAGAGCCAAGCAGTGAAACCATCATGGTAACATGTCCACTAAGTATTCCAATTACCACCATAGGCAAAATGAGCTTCCAACTCTGTCTGGTTCCTGCAGAGCCAATGTCGTGTTTCCACCTTGTAGGCGTCGTCCTGAAGTGACTTGTCAGACTGTGGTTACCCTGTCGTCACACTTTGTAGAAATAGTTCTATAAAAGTATTGTGAATATAATGTATGTCCAATTGGATTGTTTAAAAACTACTTATAACCAATCACTAGTCTACTCAGCAGACTAAAATGACGTCAGCAGTCTCAATTCAGGCTTATACACATTTCTTGGTTTCCAACAGAAGTTAAATGGGTTTGTGGGGGTGAATCCCTTGCTAAGATTTGACAGCTTTTCTGAAAGCTAGGACTTCTTCTATTATACATAATAATTTTGCATTGGGGTCACCTTTGTATACATTCTTAGTACATCAACCCACGCTCTTCTTTCCTTCATGAACCCTAGTGGGTTACTGATGACTTGATAACCATTTCTGAATTTGTCTTAACTATTTGGTCTCCTCTAGCAGGCAGTGATGGCCACCACCTAAATGTCCTTCCATTAGAGAATGTTAGGCCACAATGTCTCATGGCCGCTGCCCTCTCTTCCCCATCTCTCCAAACCGAGGCACAATGGAAATGCAAGTGCAAACTCCATGCTCTTTACAGCTAGAGGTTTGAATATAAACTTTTTTTTTTTTAAATCAAAATGGCGAAGATAGTTTCCTAAAGCAAAGGGCTTCCCTTCAAAAACTAGTTGGCAAGGATCCATTTCCTTCTAAGGCAGAGCAAAGTCTTGCTGTTTTGCCTTTGTTCATAATGAATTGTTAGGGGCCAGAAAGCACAGCTATGCATTTTTTTAAAAAAGGAAATCTATAAAATGGCTGGTTGTTGGCTCCTTTGGCAAAAACTCATACCTGGTAGATGGAAAGTGGAACGAAAAGAGAAACAAGATCAGAGATCATTGAAGGGCTTGGAGGAATGCCAGAGCTTCCTGGTTTGTTTCTGTTTGTTGCGCTCTCTGGCCTGGAGGAAGTCCTCACCACCCTCTGACAGACTCCTCTTCGTGGCTACATTCAGCACAGACCAATGATGGCTATCATTGGTGTAGTCTGTGTTATAAGGCTCTGATGTCTCCTCCCACTTTAGGATGCCAGAAAAGCCATTTTCCTAAATTAATAACTCAAGTGCTTTATGAATCAGACTCTCCAACAAGCTACTGAAAAAGCAGAAAGCACCTCCTTATCAAAGCATCATCATCATCATCTTTTTCATTAAGATAACTCGTACTTTCATCTGAGCAATTTTGTATCTTAAAATAGTCTTGAGCCAAGATAAAACACCTTCAGTAAAAGTGGTTGTGACTAAGGCATACAGGGAACACCCAGAAGCCCTTTCCTTCCAAAGCCTGGGGCATCGTATGATGTACTTTGTAAAAAATTTAATTGAGGACTTTAAACAAACAGGGAATTAGAACTGTTTGGTTAGGGTTAGAAGGGAAGAAAGTGAGAAAGCAATAACATTGGGGATGTTTTCATGTCTAAAAGCAAAAGAATCCAAGTTTCCTACTTACGTTTTAATTATGATGGTTCAACAAGCTCCATCTCCAGAGCTAGTTAGCTCTACACTTAGAAAATGTTCTTGAAACTCTCCGAGTCTCAGTGACCTCATTTGTAAATGAAAGTGATTCATCTAGATGACTCCTAAGGTCCTTTTCAGATCCGTGAGGATGTGATCTGAGTTAAAAGTGGGAGCACGGAGAAAAGCCCGTTCTGTCCTTCCTGTAGCATTGCCCAGGCAGTGCTCCTGAGGGTGGCTCCCCTTCTGGTCCAGGCACAGGGTAGTTAGATTTGTCCCTCTGCTTTACATTTGGGAATCTCTTTAGGTTAAAAATACAAATTTCAAAATTTAAAGTCACCTGAGTCACTTTGATGCGATTTTTCTATGTATTCCTAGGATTTTCTTCTCAATTTTGTCCCGCCTGCCTTTTTTATTGGCTCAATTTCCATCAATCCCTTCCTCTCTAACCCATATCTCCAATATGTAGTTAGAGGCTCACAACTCCCAGATTCTGGATATGAATCTAGGCACTAGGAAATTACTAGTCTTACTTCTCACTTCATTTCCTGTCCTCTGTTTATTTGATTTTTTTTGCCCTCTCATTTGTAAACCAGCTACTTCTTTACTACATTTCTAACGTTTATCTACCATTTTTCTTTGTCAAAGAGAATCTCAGTTTAAAAAAAAGAAGGAACAAAAGAAGGCAGAGAGGTAGAAAGAGAGAAAAAAATACAAACCAACTGGGATGTGAGTCACCTTCTTTTATAAGTGACTAAACCAGTCATTCAAATTGGACGTGGTATTCCACTGCAGAATCTGTCCATCCTCTATGGAAGCAGAGGGAAACTAAGATGAGACTTCAGGGAAGGCACTAGAAACTAACTTGTCTTCAGGGCCAAGCTAAGATGTTGAGGCTTCATCTAGAAAGTCATTGAAAGTCACTAAGTGTTTTCAACAGTGACGAATTGAACTTGTGCAAAAATGAACCTGTGCATTTTAGATCGTATGTTTTGAGAAGTCAGTTCTTCCTGGAAGTCTTCAAGGGCAGATATGCTGAACATTTTCTCAACAGCATGGAGTTCTCAAAGTCAAAGACTCCAACTCAAACAAACTCCAAGTGAAAACTCAGTATGTGAAGTCCTACCTTCCTCAAATAAGTGTTACTGATACCCAGCTGTAGAAGCTCCATTGGCGTATAGAGGTTGGATTGAAGGCTGGGAGTTGGGGCAATGGTTATAAATCTTGAAATGATCCTTTGTGAAAGGAACACTTAATTTGGACCTCAATACAAGAAACTTGGGGAGGAACAGAAAAGAATGCAGGCAGCTGAGAACTGTTGTATTAATTAGTTCAAAGTGGAAGAAGCTGAGCGTTATCTATATAGGCAGGTCTGGCAGTCGAAAGACATGGAGGAAAATGGAGCTGGGAAGAGGGTCAAAGCGGTCCTGTGGGATCTGGACATCAGAAGCACAGAAATAGGTACACAGTGTGGCTGGGTCTCTACAGGAGGAAAGGTGAGTGTGGAGGGTTTTTTGAAGGCAGCAGAATGTGGCAATGGCAACTGTACTTTTATGGGCTAAAAGGAAAAAAAAAAAAGTAGAAGCTGCTGGGAAAGGAGATCTCAGGTCTCCCCAATCAGGAAAAGGGGAATAGAGATGGAAACGTTAAGAGAAAGGGAGGGTGCGTCATATATGAGGCTGGAGATGGAAGAGACGGTGACTTGGAAGTAGGAAGCAAAAGGACTCACTTGAGGGCAGGGACGTCGCATGTTTGCTGTGGAGTTCGTCAGGATGCCTGGCCCTGGCAGGCAGTCGGGGTGTGCTCTGTGTTACTTTGGGTGCCATAGGGAGCTTGCACAGGACTTTCTGGCCCCTGGAGCTCTTCCCAGAGAAGGACCCAAAGGGAAGGATCCTGAGGCGCGCTTCCCTTTTGCCTCCCCGTGCTTATCGTTCCATGTTCCCCGTTCTCACATCCTGGCGGCTTTGATTTCAGCGTTGCTGAAACAGACGCAACAGTCTGTTGCTTCAGTGGCTTTTCTGGACATAGAGCATGAGGCGAGAGGGTTTTTGACTCGGTGCAACCAACCTTAATTTCTAGGTAGATCTCAAATTTGAAAAGCTTTCCTTTGGCCTGTTTATCCCCTTGAGGATGTCTGTGTTTCTTCTCCTCCACCTTGCTACTTGACAGAGCAGGGACAGAAATGACGCCAAAGGTCTCCAGGGTGCCTGCCTTGGGAAGCGTGCTGGGGCTCGCTGCTCAGAATCTTAGACAGAAATGTACAGACGGCACTGACACGTGCCTGCCAGAGCCAGCGGAGCGGCTGTCAGCCGGGATTCAGGGTCAGTGTGAGAAGGCAGCCTGCAGGTAGGGGAGCCCCACCAAGCTGATGGAGCCTCATTTCCAGACCTCAAATAAGTGTTACTGATACCCAGCTGTAGAAGCTCCATTGGCGTATAGAGGTTGGATTGAAGGCTGGGAGTTGGGGCAATGGTTATAAATCTTGAAATGATCCTTTGTGAAAGGAACACTTAATTTGGACCTCAATACAAGAAACTTGGGGAGGAACAGAAAAGAATGCAGGCAGCTGAGAACTGTTGTATTAATTAGTTCAAAGTGGAAGAAGCTGAGCGTTATCTATATAGGCAGGTCTGGCAGTCGAAAGACATGGAGGAAAATGGAGCTGGGAAGAGGGTCAAAGCAGGTCCTGTGGGATCTGGACATCAGAAGCACAGAAATAGGTACACAGTGTGGCTGGGTCTCTACAGGAGGAAAGGTGAGTGTGGAGGGTTTTTTGAAGGCAGCAGAATGTGGCAATGGCAACTGTACTTTTATGGGCTAAAAGGAAAAAAAAAAAAGTAGAAGCTGCTGGGAAAGGAGATCTCAGGTCTCCCCAATCAGGAAAAGGGGAATAGAGATGGAAACGTTAAGAGAAAGGGAGGGTGCGTCATATATGAGGCTGGAGATGGAAGAGACGGTGACTTGGAAGTAGGAAGCAAAAGGACTCACTTGAGGGCAGGGACGTCGCATGTTTGCTGTGGAGTTCGTCAGGATGCCTGGCCCTGGCAGGCAGTCGGGGTGTGCTCTGTGTTACTTTGGGTGCCATAGGGAGCTTGCACAGGACTTTCTGGCCCCTGGAGCTCTTCCCAGAGAAGGACCCAAAGGGAAGGATCCTGAGGCGCGCTTCCCTTTTGCCTCCCCGAGCTTATCGTTCCATGTTCCCCGTTCTCACATCCTGGCGGCTTTGATTTCAGCGTTGCTGAAACAGACGCAACAGTCTGTTGCTTCAGTGGCTTTTCTGGACATAGAGCATGAGGCGAGAGGGTTTTTGACTCGGTGCAACCAACCTTAATTTCTAGGTAGATCTCAAATTTGAAAAGCTTTCCTTTGGCCTGTTTATCCCCTTGAGGATGTCTGTGTTTCTTCTCCTCCACCTTGCTACTTGACAGAGCAGGGACAGAAATGACGCCAAAGGTCTCCAGGGTGCCTGCCTTGGGAAGCGTGCTGGGGCTCGCTGCTCAGAATCTTAGACAGAAATGTACAGACGGCACTGACACGTGCCTGCCAGAGCCAGCGGAGCGGCTGTCAGCCGGGATTCAGGGTCAGTGTGAGAAGGCAGCCTGCAGGTAGGGGAGCCCCACCAAGCTGATGGAGCCTCATTTCCAGAGCACCCCGCCCCCCTCCCCAGAGCAGCCTGCCCCCTCCCTTCCTTCCACTGAGTACAGCCTGACACATCCGACCAGACCTGCAACATTTCAAACATAAACCAAAGTCTCCTGGAAATCCTAATTAAAAACGTTCCATTCCCAGGTGGCACAATCACATCCTGCGTAAAACTTCTGGCTCACATCCCACCCCCCAGATGCTGAAAAGAAACCGTCCCTCACTTAACACCAAAACCTATACTCAATGTTTCTTCAGGGGATAAAGAGAAAAAAAAAAGTATGCTTACACAGAGGTCAGCCTACTTGTTCATTAAGGAAAAGGAGCGTGGCTTATCCATCTGTCTTTCAAATGTTTGGCCGTTGGCATGATGATGTTGATGATGGCGGATTATTAGGACCTAACCAAATCGGAGGAGAGACTAAATGCTGGTGCTCTGAAATGATCTACCCTGTCATCTGTAACAACCAGTGATAACTCTCTTGTCTTGTAAAAAGGGTTTGTACATAACTTGTACATGGTTTCATTTTGTATTTTTCGCAGATTAAAAATTTATGTATTTGTGTTCTAAATCGGTGAGCGTGCCTTTTGTCTCCAGCACCCACACTTCATGGGCGGGGTGGGGGAGGGGAGAGTGGAGTCTGTGGGTCCCCATCAGGCTGCTGTGCCTCTCCCTGGTGACGGCAGAGTTGTGGACTGGAGCCGTGGGAATGCCCTTCCATTGCCTTTGCAGCTTCAGATGCAAATAGCTCTGCACCTCCAAGGAGACTGTCAGTAGGTACCAGCAATGGATGGCAGAGGAGAGGAAGATCCTTTGTCATTAGATGTGGTGCCTGGGAGTCAGTTCCTCCAGGGTCACACCATGGCCAGAGGGCACAGACACTCCTGCGGAAACCTTCAGCATGCAGGTTGCTAAAGAGATAGACAGCTCTGAGGTAGCCCACGGGAAGCCAGAACATATGTGTCCTCAGCCACTTGTACCCAAGCTAGTTATTTTCCTGATACCTGCACAGCAAAACAGTGCTCCTTTCCCATGCATTTGCATATCCAGACAACCATCAGATATTTTCACTCATCTCAACCCATGCTCACCCCCACAGAGCAATCGATGAAACTTGATCACAAAGCAAAAAAAAAAAAAAACAGAAAAAAATAATATCTTAAAACTTGATGCTGTAGTCTCTGAGCCATGATTTAAATCATCTTCAGAATACTAAGTTTAAACTGTTTTAGGGAGACCGGACTCCCAAATTTAAGGCTGATCTAGCCTGGAGGAAGAGGAGGAGCTGAGAATGGAGAAAAGCCACCCAAGTTGTATGTATGTAATGTGTATGATGATTGGCATTTAATGTATTTGAGAGATTATCTCATTTGTTTATGAGCTGTATTTATTGAATAGTGATTATGTTCACATTCCTCTACTGGGAGCTGGGGGTACAACAGTGAGTAGCATCATGACTCCAGTCTCCAGTTTGGGGAGGAATAGAACCAATAAATCAACAGGTAATAGTCACATGTTAAAAATTAACCTATAGGGGTTAGTAAGATATGCCAATGGGAAGGCACGAGAGAAGCATTTAGCCATTTCCAGAACGGTCGGCCAATTAACTGATACTTTGAGAAACGAATCCCTGTTTTCCATAAGCCAATACTAGCCCAAACTAGAACTCATTTCCAGCAAAAGCAGGTTCACCTGTCAGAATGTGCCAATTCCTGACAGCCTTTGGATTCTGGTTTCTCAACTTGCCTTCTCCAATATTTGCTAACAAATCTGAACATTGTTGGAGAATGTAATTGCAGAGCATATGGTTCTCATTAGTTAGGCAAACTTCACTGCCAAATTCGGCTCCAAAGAAGGAGTCTGCATAAAGGATGAAGTATCAGGAAGAGATCGACAGTGATGGAGAAAGCAAATAAAAGCGAAGAGACAGTGAGTTACCAAATAGCAGGCTCGGCATACACAGTGCGATGAATGTGGAGCGTATTTTTCTATTTGTTGAGAAAACAATATATGTGAATTTGTGTTAAAATCTCCCTGTAGCAAAAATCAAAGTAGACCTTTCACAGAATCAATGTTAACTGCTTTGCCACGTCAGATGAGATAGATTCTGCCTGGAAGAAAAACTGAGGGTGAAGTGGGGAAACAGAATAGACAGGATGTGAAAGGAAATAAAGCATAAATGATATCATAATGTAAATATGGGCTCAGGACTATTTTAAATGTTAATGGATCAGGCCTCTGAGAGAAGAAACAGGATCTCATGCTTACTAACCTTTCATGTTCAAAGAGTCTGAAAATGTAGGCTAAGAATCAGAGATAAGAGGTCCACTGAGACCTGGAAAGAATGATTGGACAAGGTGGGAGGCGTTGGGTATCGCCAGGCAGAAGACAGTTGTCCTGCCCAGGCCAGCTTCTGAAAACTGTGAAAGGAGGAGACAGGGCTGTGCCTCCACCAGATTCACCACAGCTACTTGACCTGTGCCATCCAAGAGCTGAAGTGGGGGTCTTCTCACTGCCCACCTCACGCTCCCCACTTTTCAGTCTGTTGAATTGCCTCACTCATACCTAATAGACAGGTCTGTTTTGTAAACAATCTTTCTTTAAATTTTAAATTATAGTTGATTTAACATGTTTCAGGTGCATAGCAAAGTGGTTCAGATCTATATGTAGCTATTCTTTTTCAAGTTATTTTCCATTACAGATTATTGCAACATATTGAATATAATTCCCTATGCTATAGAGTAGTTCCTTGTTGTATATCTATTTTATATATAGTAAGGTGCATCTTTTAATCTCACATTTCTAATTGATCTCTTCCCACTCTTTGGTAACCAAAAGTTTGTTTCCTATGTCAATGAGTCCATTTCTAATTAAACAGATTTTTGTAAAAAGCAATGTACTTAATCACTTCTTTCCAAAAAGAACTAACTTTGTAGAATCAATGATCTCTTTCTGGTCCTTCTGTTTCTTTGGTTAACATGCTCTTTACCTCAGTGGCATGCTTCGATCCCAAGCACATATGTTTCAGTTGGCTTGGGGACTACTGGTAACATCAGCTAATGAAGGCCCAAGGAACAGCCCACAGTGTAAAATGTCAGTGCAATGCAGGGAGCGGGGAGCGTGCTCACAGGAGGAGGGAGAGCCAGCCGCAGCTAACCTAGCTGGGTGATAAGTAGTACTTGGTTCAGGAGTTTTCCATCTCTGCTTTTTTTGGCTGCACCCTTCGGTATGTGGGATCTTAGGTCCCTGACCAGGGGTCAAACCCACACCCCCAAAATTGGAAGTGCTGAGTCTTAACCACTGGACCACCAGGAAGGTCCTGAGAGGATTTTTAACAGAAACAGTTGCAAATTTCTGTGAATGAGAAATGAGTTAAATGAAGGTATTTATCCATTCAGTGAAGTACTGAACACTCAGAACAAAGGATGAAGTCAACTTATGTTTATCAGAGGCTGGCAAATAGTGTCACAAAGGCCCGAGGCATATTTGTAAATCAAGTTTTATTGGAACATAGTAATGCCTTTTCATTATGTAACATCTCTAGCTGATTTCCTGCCATAAACAGTAGAGATAAGTAATTTCATCAGAGACTGTATGGCATGTAAAGTCTAAATTATTTACTATCTTACCTTTTACAGAAAAAGATTACTGACTCCTGGCCCATATTGCATACAGGGAGAAAATATATAGAAGGACTCCATTACTGTTAACTGATTAGATATATTTATACATATATTAAAATTTGGAAGAAAACTAGCCCAAGCCATAAACAATGATCATGAAGGAAGGGCAGGAGGCAGAGGGGAAAAATTAAGAAATATTTGTATTTTTGGTAACCTGTTCCAAATGTTCCAGGAAGAACTAGGAAAGCTACCTATTTTTTTTTCAAAGACGAAATGTTTGTTGAGGGCCTTGGTGAGCTACAAATACAGTGACAAAAGATATTTATGACTTTGTATTTAGTATTTTTTCTTGTGACTTTAAATGGATTCATTGTTTTAATTCATGATTTTTATTTTTCTTATATAGAGATCCATATGCATTTTGGTTTATTGACCAGATATCCAGTGACTTTCCTAAATTTACTTATCAATTCTAATAATTTGGTTTATTTTTGTATGTCCTATGTACACAATCCCAATTATATCTAGCAACATGGAAGTATTATTTCTTTATTTTCAACTATTATACTTCTATTACTTTTTTTTGCCTCATTGCTTTAGTGAAAAACCTCTTAGGATAGTGTTTTAACAGAAAAGACGTAGTGAGTATACCTATGTTGTTCCAATATCAGGGAGTATATGTATCACATTTTCTTATCCATTCATCTATTGACGGACATTTAGATTGCTTCCATATCTTGCGTTTCCCTAGTGCTTCAGAAAGTAAAGAATCTGCCTGCAAACAGGAGACTTGGGTTCAATCCCTGGGTCAGGAAGATCCTCTGGAGAAGGGAATGGCCACCCACTCCAGTATTCTTGCCTGCAGAACTCCACGGACAGAATTCCATTGCGGGCTACAGTCCATAAGGTTGCAAAGGGTAGGACACGACTGAGCAATCAACACTAATCCATTGGCAACTGTAAATAATGCCGCTATGAACATTGGAATGATTGTTACTGCTGGCTTTCTTTTAACTTCCATTTGCATGAAACACCTTTCTCCATCCCCTCACGTTCAGTCTGTGCGTCTCTAGATCTGAAGTGAGTCTCCTATAGGCAGCATATGTATGTATCTGTACCCATTCAGGCGCTCTATATCTTTTGGGTGGAGATTTCGTCCATTTACATTTAAGGTAATTACTGATATGTATACTCTATTACCATTTTGTTAATTGCTGTGGACTTGCTTTTGTAGGTCTTTTTATTTTTCCCCCTTCTTTGATTCTCTTCTCTTATGATCTGATGACTATATTAATGCTACATTTGGATTCCTTTTTCTTTTTTGTGTGTGTATATCTATTATAGATTTTTGGCTTGCAGTTACCATGAGGTTTTTGTACAGCAGTCTCTATATATCCATGACAGTTTAAAATTTCTGATCTCTTAATTTTAAATACCCTCGGCCAGGTTGGTTTATGGGCCCTGCTTCGTGGAGATGCTGCTAGCTGCTGGTTCTTGGGGCCTGGTCACAAGGCAGGCAGAACCACAGGAAGCCCAGGGCTAGTGCTGGCTCACTGGCGAGCCAACTCAGGGTCCAGAAAACTCCAGGGCTGTGGGCCCCACACTGGTAAGTGAAGCCAGGCCCTGAGATTCATGCCAGACTCCGGGCAGGCAGAGCTGGGTCCCAGAGTCTGGTTACAGAGCCCAGTGGTCCCTGTGCTGGTGTCTGATCTCTGCTGGGGGGATGGCGAGGTTAGCTTTTGATACAGTTGAGTACAGAGTCTGGGGGTTATCCTCAGGTTGTGTTGGCCTGTTAGCAGATAGGGCCAAGACCCAGCTGGTCACAAAGTAGGGTATGGCCTGATGGGGAAAGTGTGGTTTTCTTACATCGATGTCTGCCTCCTGGTGGGGAGGCTGGGGGACGGAGCTGTGTCCTGGCGCCCTGGTGGGCAGGGACGTGTCTTGAATCAGGTCTAGAAATAGTTACAGCCTATCTGCTTATGCACAGGCCATGTCCCTGCCCAGTTTGTTGTGGGGCATCCCAGCAGTGGTGGGCGGGGCCAGGTCTCAGAGGTAATGAGCAAGAGGGAGGAGCTTAAGATAGCACCCCAGCTCCAGTTTCCTCACATTAGAAGGAGCTCCCAAATATGGCTGCCACCAGTGTCTGCGTCCCCAGCATGAGACTCAGCCCCCACCTCACCACCCTGCCTCTCCAGGGGGCAGGCCAGCAGGTAGGTCTGGGCCAGGTTCCTATTAAATTACTGCTTTTGCCCTGAGTCTGGGTGTGTGTGAGGTTTTGTGTGTGCCCTTTAAGAATGAAGTATCTATTTCCCCCAGTCCTGTGGGGCTTCCAAAGTAAAGCCACACAGGCCTTCAAAACCAGATTTCCAAAAATAAAAACCAGTTTCCTAGGGGCTTGTCTTCCTGGTGCAGGACCCCCAGGCTGGGGAGCATCTTGTGCAGCCCAGAACAGTCATTCTTGTGAGAGAATTTCTGCACTAAAACTATTCTCCAGTTTGTGGTCATCTACGCCAGGGTGGTGGCAGTGGCGGCGGCGGTGGTTTAGTCACTAAGTCGTGTCTGACTCTTTGCAATCCCATGGACTGTAGCGCTCCCTGCCAGGCTCCTCTGTCCAGGGTATTTCCCAGGCAAGAGTACTGGAGTAGGTTTCCATTTCCTCCTTCAAGGGACCTTCCCAACCCAGGGATCGAACCTGCATCGCCTGCATTGGCCTGCAGACTCTACCATTGAGAAGCCCGATGGGAATTGATTTTATCGTGAGCCTACCCCTCCTACCACTAGATTGGCTGTGAGATAATGACTATTAAAACCGAGTGATGGATATATAAGGTTTATTATACAATTCTGTTCATTTTTTATATGTTTGAAATTCTCTGTAAAAACAATTTTTTTTGACGACACCAAGTTTTAGTAATGGTTTGGAGTAACTAATACTGGTAGATGCTATTAAGTCAGGTAACTGGGTACACTTTTTGGT
Organism: Madoqua kirkii; assembly: GCA_006408675.1. NCBI lineage: Eukaryota > Metazoa > Chordata > Mammalia > Artiodactyla > Bovidae > Madoqua > Madoqua kirkii. Next base: position 11,896 of record SJYC01122889.1, read on the forward strand.
AGAAATATAGCAGTCTCAGTCTTCCCTGATAGCTCAGTTGGTAAAGAATCTGTCTGCATTGCAGGAGACTCTAGTTCGATTCCTGGGTTGGGAAGATCCACTGGAGAAGGGATAGGCTACGCACTTCAGTGTTTTGGGGCTTCCCTGTGGCTCAGATGGTAAAGAAGCTGCCTGCAATGCGGGAGACCTCGGTTCGATCCATGGGTTGGGAAGATCCTCTGGAGAAGGGAAAGGCTACCCACTCCAGCATTCTGGCCTGGAGAATGAAACAGACTGTATAGTCCATGGGGGTCACAAAGAGTCAGACATAGCTGAGTGGCTTTCACTTTTGGGAGTCCCCGGATAGCTCAAATGGCAAAGAATCTGCCTGCAATGCGGAGATCTGGGTTCGATCCCTGGGTCAAGAAGATACCCTGGAGAAGGAAATGGCAACGCCCTCCAATATTCTTGCCTGGAGAATCCCGTGGACAGAGGAGCCTGATGGGCTACAGTCCTTGGGGTCATAAAGAGTCAGACAAGACTGAGCGACCAACACTTTCACTTTCATAGCAGGCTCAAGTATATTTGAAGATGAGTATAATGTACCACAAATCAGTTCCTCTTCTGCATAGATACAGGAAAGGTACTGTCAGAGATGGAGGGTACGAGGAAGCAGGCAAAATACTTTGAGAGTGGCACACTTTTGCATGTGAAAAAAGTTGGAAGCACTACAAACGTCCATCAACAGGAAACTGGACGGATTATGGTACATTCATCAAATATATTTCAATAGAGCCATAAAAGTTAATGAACTATAACTGCATAAATTAACTTTGACAACTCACAGACACAATTTTGAGGTGAAAAAGAAGAAAAAGGAAAAAAGCAAATTTTAGAAGAACCCATATATTTTATACAAAGTTTTAAACATATTTAACAATGTTACACTCACATATAAAGGATTCACCTAAAAAGGATTAATTGCAGATTGTATAAAATTATAATGAAATGCAAAAGAATGGCTGGTGCTAATTTTGGATACTAGCTACCTGTAGAGGAGAGAGGAAACATGTTTTGGGACTTTACAACATGAGCTTCAAATATATTGGAACTACATTAAGTGTTATGCTTGGTTTTACCCACTACACAAGTGTTTATTTTAACTTATATCATTTTTTGGTCTGAAGTTTAAAAATTTAAAAATGTCAAAGTGTGTGAAGGCATAATGTAGGAATAAAATAAAGGTTATGAGCTTGGTAGACTATGAGCATAAAAGAGGAAGCATAGACCCAGCCAAGGTGCTCAGAGGAAGCTCCCTGATAAGGAGACAATTGTGCTGAGTCTTGGAAGGATGAAAATAAAAAGAATGCATTCTTCTGTGAAGCAGAAACAGAAAGAATATTCAAAGTAAGATGTGCAATTTTTTTCTTGGGCCAGCAGGCTAAATCAAGGAACCTGACTTTGTTGTTTTTTTTTTTATTTTTTTCTTTTTACAGCAGAGAAGCTAAGAGTGATTTTTACAGGTTTTTTTTTTTAATGGTTACATTTTAAGTAGCTATATAACTATTTAAATACTGTTCTCAATTTTGCCTCTTGGTCCATAAAGCCTAAAATATTTGCTATCTGGTACTTTTAAGAGAAAAGTTTTCCAGGTGGCACAGTGGTAAAAAATATGCATGCCAATTCAGGACATATAAGAGACATGGGTTCAATCCCTGGATCAGGAATATCCCCTGGAGGAGGAAATGGCTACCCATTCCAATGTTTTTACCTGGAGAACCCCATGGACAGAGGGGGCTGGTAGGCTACAGTCCATGGGGTTGCAAAGAGTTGGAATGACTGAACACCACACACACACTTGAAGAGAACGCTTGTTAATCCCTGAAGCTTTTTTAGTTGAAGTATTGTTGATTTACAGCGTTATGTGAGTTTCAGGTATACAGCACAGTGATTTAATATTTTTGCAGATTATACTCTTTTTAAGGTTATTATAAGATAATGGCTCTAATACTCTATGCTGTACAGTATATACTGTTGCTTATCAACACCTAAACTTTAAATGCTTGTTTCCTAGTAATTCTTGGTGTATCTTTCTGATTCTGAGACAGAAACACTCTTAGTTATAAAACTTCATATGGTCTCAAGGGGGTCAGTGTGGGTTTGGATTAGTTGCAAAGGACAGAAAAAGAACTAAGACAACCTTAAACATAAAGAGTGAACTATTTGCTTATGGGTCTGAAAGTCCAGGGTTAATGTCTCAGGTGCCGTGTAATTCACATAATCAGATGGTGTCAAGAATTTTGTCTCTGTGTCTCTAGACTCTGCTTTCCTCTGGGTTGACTTTATTAACAGGTAAAGCTCTCTCACTGTGATGGAAAAATGGCCAACATCAGCTCCAGGCTTATAATTGAGTAGCTGTACAACTTATCATTCATGATTGTTCCAGGAAAAGCCTGAGGGAACATATTCCGTATCCTGTCCACCCCTGGATCTCGGGACTAGAGTGTCTCCTTGGATAACAGGGCCCGAAAGAGCAAGAAAATTGCAAGACTTTTCCACAAGAAGCAAGAATGGATTCAGATGACCCTCAGTGCTGGTTGGCAGACACTGTATTTCTTTACCCCACAGCTATTCCACTGTCCTCCCCTTCCTGCCTCAAGATCCCAAGGCTGATGATAAACTGGTTTTCCTGTTCTTTGGGTATAATACATTCTTCATACACTTCCTATCTAGTCTGCTTACTTTTTGGTGCACCAAGATTTTGGATTAACTCTGTTTTACTTTCACTGTGAAGCTTTGACTTCACATTTGCCTTGTAACTCAATGACTTTCTTCCTTTGATTTCTTAACTCTCTTGAAACTTCAACTCTTTAATATGTTTCTCCTTTTCTATCTATACTAAAAAATTAGTGGGAATTATGATACATGCACCCAAACCTCAAGTGAACTGATAATTTGGAAAATCTATAAGAATTAACTTTTATCTTGCAAGCATTCAACATAATTTAAAAATTTCAGATGGTAATCCACTTCTTTAGCCAGTTTTACCAAAGACCAGTTTCCACCTAGCAGTAGAAATAGAGAAAGGAGAGAAAGAGGTGAGGAAGTAGAAATATTCTGTCACTTTATAGTGAAATCTGGCTAAAGACTATTGACCTAAAACAAATAGACTGCTAGTTATTTCTCCAGCAAAAAATAAAATGGGTTTATTTGGGATCGGTAAGGGATACCAGTTATGCAGATGACACCACCCTTATGGCAGAAAGTGAAGAGGAGCTAAAGGGCCTCTTGATGAAGGTGAAGGAGAGAGTGAAAAAGTTGGCTTAAAGCTCAACATTCAGAAAACGATCATGGCATCTGGTCCCGTCACGTCATGGGAAATAGATGGGGAAACAGTGGAAACAGTGTCAGACTTTATTTTTGGGGGCTCCAAAATCACTGCAGATGGTGACTGCAGCCATGAAATTAAAAGATGCTTACTCCTTGGAAGAAAAGTTATGAGCAATTTAGATAGTATATTCAAAAGCAGAGACATTACTTTGCCAACTAAGATCCTAGTCAGGGCTATGGTTTTTCCTGTGGTCATGTATGGATGTGAGAGTTGGACTGTGAAGAAGGCTGAGCGCTGAAGAATTGATGCTTTTGAACTGTGGAGAAGACTCTTGAGAGTCCCTTGGACTGCAAGGAGATCCAACCAGTCCATTTTGAAGGAGATCAACCCTGGGATTTCTTTGGAAGGAATGATGCTAAAGCTGAAACTTCAGTACTTTGGCCACCTCATGCGAAGAGCTGACTCATTGGGAAAGACTCTGATGCTGGGAGGGATTGGTGGCAGGAGGAAAAGGGGACAACCGAGGATGAGGTGGCTGGATGGTATCATGAACTTGATGGACGTGAGTCTGAGTGAACTCTGTGAGATGGTGATGAACAGGGAGGCCTGGTGTGCTGCGATTCATGGGGTCGCAAAGAGTCAGACACGACTGAGCGACTGAACTGAAACTGAACTGAATCATGGCAAGTCAAGAACAAATCCCCAGTGAAAATAAAAAAAACTTCTTTTTAAAAAGGGGAAGAGAAAGTTGAGAGAGTCCACTGGAGGAACTGAGCGTTTGAAGTCTAGTAGTTTTTCACTGGTTGAGTTGTGGCAGTTCCTCACTGGCTGAGCTCTTGTCATGCAGGAAGCAGGTGCATTTCTTCTTTCAACTGGACTCTTCTGTCACTGTAGGATGGGAGAGTTTCCCCTTCTGGACTCCTAACTATTTCTTTTTTTCACTCTACAACACTATTTTATTAATTTATTTTAAATTAATTTTGATTGGAGTATAGTTACTTTACAATGTTATGTTAGTTTCTACTGTACAGCAAAATGAATCAGCTATTTTATATATATGAATATTCTATATTTACGTCCACTCTTTTTTGGATTTCCTTCCCATTTAGATCACCACAGAACACTGAATATAGCTCCCTGAGCTCCACAGTAGGTTCTTGCCAGTTATCGAGTGCTGACTATTTTAACTGAGGTTTCTGTTTATTTTTATAAAGCACATGTCCTCAGTTCTAGATAATGGAATGAGAGTGCTCAACCTTCATTCTTGTCGTTAATATGCCATCTGATTAGACCACACAGTCTCCCATGCCAGGGAATTGGCATGGGAAAAATCCTCAGGTCCTGGTACTCTTGCTTAAAGCAGGAATTCAATCTAAATAACAAGTTTGGTAGGGAAATAAAAGATGTTGCACATAACTATGGCCTACCTTTGGCATCACGTTTGGAGAAGAGATGTAGGGGTTTCGGGAAACTCCCATTTGAATGGAGGCCCACTAGTTGTGGCTACAGAACCAACCATTAGACAGCCAGCTCCAAGGACTATCGGCCAGCAGCTCCCTTCCCAGCCTCTGACACAACCACCCCAGCCTCGGGTCCTATCCCCCACTCCTGAATGTTTCTCAGCTACACAGGCTCATGGCATGGATTCAATCCTCCATCTCTGGCCCTGGAACTGCCTCCCCATCAATGGTACACCCAGGCCTTCCCCTGTACAATGTTCTAATCAGGAGCCAGGTGTCCCAGTCCCAGCCATAGTGGCCTATGTGACTGGACCAATTTCATCCCCTCTAACTCATCACCACGTGCACTGTATTTCCCTCTTCCCATACCGACGCCAGATCGCATCGTCCACCGAATACAGCACGGCCAGAAGGCAGCCAGGTAATCCATAACCAGACTGCCTGGATTTGAATCCTGCTTTGCTGTTCATGAGCTACTGGCCTCTGTTTCACCTCTGTTCCTCAGTTTCCCTGTCTGAACAAAATGTGGATAATAAGTACCTTCAATCATCATTATAGAGATTGTGTGAGTTAATATTGGTAGCCTTGCTTAACACAGTATCATGCACATCACGCTATACATGGTGACCAAAATCACAGCCCATCAAATGCTGTTTTCTTTAGACATAGCCGTTAGTTTCTAAGCCATCACATCTGCCTTTCCAAAGCCAGAAATGGAAAACTGTCGAGGATAATGACAGGCAGGAGAGGAACTGCGCAAAAAGGAAACCTGGAAGGGACCGATCAAAAGGGCACTACACATCCCATCCCAGGAATTAGCCTTGAATCCATGCTAGCTCCCATGAAGCCAGGATCTAAAACCTCGAGCTCCAGAAATGGAGACAGAACCAACAGAAGAGGGAGCACAGACCTCCAGCTAGAGAATTAATAAGCTCTGTCCATTAAAAAAAAAAATCAGGCAGAAGTGCCTAGCTGTAGCTACCGAGACACTTCCTGAAGGAAGGTGGCTGACTTTTTATCAGATATGTCACTTGGTGAAATAATTGCTGGCAATAATGGTGCAATAGCAGTCTGTTCAGAGTACTATTTATCCATGTCTGTTCTATCTTTCAACTTCAAAGTGACCGCTGCCTCACAAAGCATGTCAAAATGACACCACCGTTGTTAATGATAGAGGCCTAACGTAACACACAGAAGTCAAGCGGTTTCTCTAGATAGGCAAAAGATGAAATAATCTTTCATGGAAAATCAAGGCTTGTGTGTGTATGCATATCCTGAAGCTCCATTTTAATTTATAGTTTGGGGAGATGGAACTGGATTGCAGATTTATTCACCTTCAGGAAACACTAGAATATGAGGAGGGTAGGGAGAGATGAGACATGGATGAATAAAACCAATAAAGAGATTACAAAAAAGGGATGGTTTTTTTTTTCATTTGTTTTACCAGTAATTTGTCCCCATATTACTAGTGACCAGACTTCCTTGTTATATCAGGAGAAGCAGGGGATCAATTGTGAGTAGAACACTGTCATTTACCTCTATTCTGCCTCAGCAACCTACTTGTACCACCATCCCTTTATCTGACCATCTCCCTTCACCTCTCCTGTCATTCACTGCAGGAAAGTGGCACTGGGACATCTCAGCATCCTTAAATCCCTCAACTTTGGGTAAGACTCCTCATTAATCATTTCATTTCTGCAAGTACTTCTGCCATACCTGTGTGGTTAGCGTGGTTCCATCAAATCAGCCGTACCCTCTTACTCTCTGTAGTCTTGTCATTGTCTTCATCTTTTGCTCCTGTAAATTTCACATATTCTGGATCAACATAGCCTCCCTTCTTGTGGGTTCTATCTCCAAGCTCATGTTAAGAATCAATGGCACCCCACTCCAGTACTCTTGCCTGGAAAACCCCATGGGCAGAGGAGCCTGGTAGGCTGCAGTCTATGGGGTTGCTAAGAGTCGAACATGACTGAGCGACTTCCCTTTCACTTTTCACTTCCACGCATTGGAGAAGGAAATGGCAACCCACTCCAGTGTCCTTGCCTGGAGAATCCCAGGGACGGAGGAGCCTGGTGGGCTGCCGTCTATGAGGTCGCACAGAGTCGGACACAACTGAAGCGACTTAGCAGCAGCAGCAGCAATCATGAGGATGGGCTACTTTGCATGCTTTAGTTCACCTGAGCCCACATTCTTAATCCATTTCCTCATTTATAGTCAGTTTCTTTTCATATTTCTGTAACAGTCCTTTGTATAAAGTTCAGTGTGCATAATAATAGCCAATTGAGGCATTTTTGAAAATACATATATCAGTTATTTAAGATCAGCAGAGAATTGCAATTCAGGATCTGCAACCATGGCAAGCCACGTGCAAGTCCTTGCATGACAAGGGAAGAGCACTTTTACAGAGGGGAAAGGGAAGTTGGGAAGTCTATAGTAAATGAAAGAGCTCCTGGCTTTTGATTGGCTGACTTCTTGCCAGGCATCTTTTTCCTCTCTGTTGGGCTCTGCTAACCTCACAGGGTATGAGAGCTTCTCTTTCTTAACTCTAATTGAGGTTTCTGTTTGTTTGTTTTTGCATTTCCCCCTTTCTTGTTTTTTAAATTTATTTTTTAATTGGAGGAAGATTACCATGTTGTATTGGTTTCAGCCATACAACAACATGAGTCGGCCATATTATACATATATCGCCTCCCTCTTGAGCCTCCTCCCCTCCCCAGTACCATCCCTTTAGGTCGTCACAGAGCGCCAGGCTGTGATGGGCTCTTGTTTTATACAGCTACTTCTTACCAGCTGTCTAGTTTACACACATGTCAGTATTACTTTTTCCATTTGTCCCACTCCTTCCTTCCCCGACTATGTCCACAAATCCATTCTCTATATCTGCATCTTCGTTCCTTCCTTGCAAATAGGTTCATCAATTCCATTTCTCTAGATCCTGAAAGGTTGTTGCTATGAGCTCTGAACGACACCGGGTTTCTTGGGCTCTGGAGGAAAGGAATTCTATCCAGGGCCAGTGACGTGGCTTGACTGCTCAGAGCTTTTGTGTAATAAAGTTTTATTAAAGTATAAAAGAGATATAAAAAGCTTCTGACATGGACATCAGAAGGGAGCAGAAACAGTCCCCCCTTGCTAGCTTATAGCAAGAAGTTATATACCTATTAGCAAGCTGCTAATTAAGACAGAAAGTGTCTCAAAACTGAGAGTGGCACCAGATACCTCACCCACAACACACACTTTGAGATAGCATTTGCATAAGGTAAATCATCCAGAGACGTAAAGCAATTAACATGAATCTTGAAGAAAGGCAGGTTTCCAAGCAAATACCTAGTTTCATTAACATAGCTTAAGAAAAACATTTCCATAAGAAAAACACACTGGTTAGCTCAAGGTTTGAGAAAAGTTAAGTTCTGGTGGAACCAGGTGTAGTTGTGACAACAGAGAATTTTAAAAACTAACCTTTCAATTTTGTATAGAGAAGGGGGAAAAAATATCTGACACTTGAGGTTTGTTTCCTCCTGCTGCTTAAGAGAGAGAGGAAAAAAAGTCTTACACTTGCAGTCCATTTCTTCCATTTGGGGACCCCTAGCCTTCCTGCCTGCTACCCTCTCAATCCATATATA
>SJYC01122890.1:0-13145 GCA_006408675.1 Madoqua kirkii
AAAAAAAGTCTTACACTTGCAGTCCATTTCTTCCATTTGGGGACCCCTAGCCTTCCTGCCTGCTACCCTCTCAATTCCATATATATTTCTTAATATATGATATTTATTTTTCTCTTTATGACATACTTCACTCTGGGCTTCCCTTGTGGCTCAGCTGGTAAAGAATCCATCTGCAATGTGAGAGACCTGGGTTCGATCCCTGGGCTGGGAAGATCCTCTGGAGCAGGGAAAAGGCTACCCACTCCAGTATTCTGGCCTGGAGAATTCCATGGACTGTACAGTCCATGAGGTCTCAGAGTCGGACAAGACTGAGTGACTTTCACTTCACTTAACTCTGTATAGCAGGCTCTAGGTTCATCCACCTCACTAGAAATGACTCAAATTCATTCTTTGTTATGGTTGATTAATATTCCACTGTAAATATGTGCCACGTCTTATTTATCTCTTCATCTGCCAATGGACATCTGGGTTGCGTTCATGTCCTAGCTATTGTAAATAGTGCTGCTATGAACATTGGGGTACATGTGTATTTTTCAGTGATGGTTTTCTCAGGCATTTTCCCCTTTCAATCAAGATTTTTCTAAAAGCATTGTAGCTGGGAGTCCGTTTATCCAGTTTCAGTGGTTCCTCAATGCCAGGAAGGACCTTTCATTGGTGTAGTGTCTCACATTGGAGGGAAAGTGTATAGATCGGAAAACTATTGAGGTCACATTTGAGTGACAGGGAAAGGGGGGAAAATGTCAGGCATTTTTTATTATAGATATTGGAGATCAGTGAAGTGTTACATCATTGTCAAAGATTTGGTGGCAAACTTCCAACTGGCCTGGCCTGGACATCTTGGGAAAGCAGTCTCCTCAGATGTCATGTGCTCAGTCCTGGGAAGTCTGTATTTGCAGGTCACATGTGCAGGCCAGTCAGGGTCTGGTGCAGTCTTGAAGTGTGCTATGTGAATCCCAGGGTCTGTTCCTTGCAGTTTGATGGCCTCAGGGTTTATTAACAGTCCCTGATAGAGGCCTCTCCAGCAAGACTGAGGAGAGTTAATCCTGGAGATGCTTTTCCAATAGACAAAATCTCCAGGATGCAAGGGGTTATGCTTAAGATCTTGGTCTACACAGGGTGCACTGTGAAAAGATTGCTCTACCAAAGCATGGTTAATTTTTTCCCCATCTCCTCCCTAATCAAGCAACATCTCTTATATAACAGATGATAATTGATTTTATTTATTATTTTTTAAACTTTTTATTTTATATTGGAGTATAGCTGATTACCAATGTTGTGATCATTTCAGGTGAACTGCAAAACACCTCAGCCATACGTATATGTGTATCCGTTCTCTCCTAAACTCCTCTCCCACCCAGGCTGCCATGTAACACTGAGCAGAGTTCTCTATGCTACACAGGAAGTCCTTGCTGGTTATCCGGTTAAAATATAGCAATGTGTACAGACAGATCCCAAACTTTCTAACTATCCTATCTCGTCCCATTGCCCCCTCAAAACCATAAGTTCATTCTCTGTCTATCTGTTTCTCTCTGGTAAATAAATTCTTTTGCATAGTTTCTTTTTAGTTCCACATATAGGAATATCATACACTATTTCTTTTTCTCTGACTCCACTATGACAGGTATGGTTATTTTTAATAGAAGCGATCAGGCCTTTATACTGTTGTAGTGTCTCTCCTTTTATAACTTATGGGTCAAAAGAAGAATGAACCAAGTGTATGAGCATCCTATGACTGTCTCAAACAGAGAGAGTTTGAGTTCCAAAAGGGGTAAATCTGAGATTTAGAAGGACGAGTGGCAGTGTTTTGGGGTTAGGTATTTGGAGGGCCTCTACAAACTTTTCCCATACAGTCTTAACAATACCTTTGAGTGAGTGAGTGAAGTCGCTCAGTCGTGTCCGACTCTTTGCAACTTCATGGACTGTAGCCTACCAGGCTTCTCTATCCATGGGATTCTCCAGGCAAGAATACCTTTAGTGCAATAGAATAAATCAGAGGTTTGAGCGTGGGAAGCACAGTAAAACTGCTATAAAATTGGGCAAATAGTACAGACTTTTCCAAGTACCTGGCTAATAAAATGAATTCCTTGATCACTGTGAAGTTCAGAGGAGTTGCACAGGTAAGGAGCATTTCTTCCATAAAGACTTTATTTATCGAAGAGCCAGTAGCCTGTCTGCAAGGAAGATCTTCAGTCTAGACAGTGACTAAACTATATTTATGTACATGAGATTGAGAGAGTTGTATAAAATCCATTTGCCAGACTTTAAACGGCCACATGTAGAGTAGTACCAACCAACTTCCCTGAGCTGACGGACCACAGAGGTAGGGACCTTTGTGGCCATGGTAGTGTTTCCCCATCAATACTGATTTGTGAATTCTGTGATTTTGTCCATCAAACTTGTGGTTTAATGCATGTGCAGTGATGAGAAGTGGGGATTTTAGTCTTGGCAGGACTGGGTTGGGTTAGGATTAAACTAGAGCTTGCTCTTTTTAGCAAACCAACAATTGTCGAATTTCCATTCTTGTTTTTGTTGAATTTCTATTCTTGTTCCATTCTGGGACCAATTGTTTGGCTTCTCTAGCTAGTGTTCTAAAATATAACTTGAAGAAATATCCCCCTGAACCATGACAGAGGTTTAGCAAGTGGGGATTTTAGTCTTGGCAGGACTGGGTTGGGTTAGGATTAAACTAGAGCTTGCTCTTTTTAGCAAACCAACAATTGTCGAATTTCCATTCTTGTTTTTGTTGAATTTCTATTCTTGTTCCATTCTGGGACCAATTGTTTGGCTTCTCTAGCTAGTGTTCTAAAATATAACTTGAAGAAATATCCCCCTGAACCATGACAGAGGTTTAGCTGCTGGAGATCCCTTTTATTGGCAGCATTCCTTGAGGAAATACTATGAAGGAGAGTTCCTTTAGTACCCAGAGAGTTAAGTGTAGAATGCCCTGGTATCCTAATAGCGAAAGTGACATGGAAAAATATTGCATCCAATGATTCCCAAACATAAGGGCAATGCTAAATTTTATTTCTGTGGGAAGTAAGGAAGCAACATTGCTTCTACAATATTCCAAAATCATCAGCTACTTCAAAAGCATATCTACTGTTTGTATAAACATGACAGTTTTGTCCTTGGTTTTAAGCCCTTGTAAGAGTATACAGTTCAGTGCTGTGATGATCTAGAGGGGTCGGATGGGGGTTGAAGGGAGACTCAAGAGGGAGGCCATATTTGTATACACAGAGCTGATTCACTTTGTTGTGCACCAGAAGCTAACGCACAGCAATTATATCCCAATAATAAAATTTTAAAAATACCGAGTGACCCAAATGGTAAAGAATCTGCCTGTAGTGAGGAGACATGAGTCTGATCCCTGGGTCGGGAAGATTCCCTGGAGAAGGGCATGGCAACCCACTCCAGTATTCTTGCCTGGAGAATTTCATGGACAGACGATCCTGGTGGGCTATAGGCCATGGGGTTGCACAGAGTTGGACATGACTGAGCAACTAAAAAATACTGAGGGAACCAGTAGGGTGGCAAGGCTAGTAAACTATCTGAAGTACTTAAAGGCAAGGGGGTTAAAAAAAATAGAAACAGAATGTTAGAATAAGATCCAGAGGTTAGGTATAAAACTGATTTTTTTTTTTTTTTTTAAGGAGTGTGTAAATCAGCCTCTTGGGCTGAAGGGCTCCCCTGGTGGCATAATGCGGGAGACCTGGGTTTGATGCCTGGGTTGGGAAGATCCCCTGGAAGAGAGGGCATATCAACCCACTCCAGTATTCTCACCTGGAGAATCCCCATGGGCAGAAGAGTGCGGCAGGCTACAGCCCATGAGGTAGCAAAGAGTTGGACATGACCGAGTGACTCGGCACAGCACAGCCATAGGTACAGAGGCTGCCTAACAGCATCCGAAGGAGTTGCAGTCGCATACCTGGTCCAATATTTGCCATTGTCGCCTCTGCAGTAAGAACCATCAGTGAGCCAGGAGAAGCCAGTTTACTCAGAGGAACTTCCTGTAGGTCATCACGAGGAGTCAGGAGGTGATCTGTCAGTGGTAAGCAGTCATGAGGAAGTTAGTGATGGACGGGAGAAGAGTAGCATGGTTAGTGATACTATAATAGAAAAGGATTATGTGAGGAGCAATTAAACAAGGGATTTCATAGGTAACGAGCGGGCTGACTGAGAGGTGTTGAGTGATATGAGAATTCAGGAGGGCTTCTACCACATGAGGTACAACATGGTTAAAAGGGATCCCACCACAATTTCTTGGAGGTCTGAATCAAATGGGCACGGGTCATAAGGGTTCTAAGGCAAGGGCAGTGTCCCAGTGCCAGAGTCCAGTTCCTGACCATATGGGTGGATGGCGGTCCCTGTGTTTTCAGGTGAGTACCAGGAGAGCTACTCCATCCTTTTCATATACAAAAGGAAAAAAGGAATCTGATAATTGCCATGCCCAAGAGCAGGTGGGTTCATTAAATCCTCTTTTAAGGCCTAGAAAGCTATGTTGTCCAGTTTTCCCCATCACATTGGGTCAGGGTTGCTGCCTAGTCACCCAGTCATGTTCGACTTTTCATGACCCCAACTGCAACATGCAAGGCCTCCCTGCCACTCACCATCCCCTGGAGTTTTCCCAAGTTTATGTCCATTACATCAGTCATGCCATCCAGCCATCTTATCCTCTGATGCCCTCTTCTCCTGCCCTCAATCTTTCCCAGTATCAGGGTTTCTCCAGTGAGTTGGCTCTTTGCATCAGGTGACCAAAATATTGGAGCTTCAGCTTCAGCATAAGTCCTTCCAATGAGTGTTCAGGGTTGTTTTCCTGTAAGACCGACTGATTTGATCTCCTTACTATCCAAGGGACTCTCAAGAGTCTTCTCGAGCACCACAGTTCAAAGGTATCAATTCTTTGGAGCTCTGCTTTATTTATGGTCCAGCTCGCACAACCATACGTGACCTCTGGAAAGACCATGGCCTTGATTATACAAACCTTTTCAGCAAGGTGATGTCTCTGTTTTTCAACACACTCTTTGTCATAGCTTGTCATGGTTGTTATTGTTATTGTTTAGTAAAAACATAGCAAGTTTTGGCCATAAGAGAGAAATTTGGGATCCAATTTTGGCAATAACCAAATAGCCCAGGAAAACTTCATAGTTGACATTCAGTTGTGGGTTTTGGGAAACTTAAGACATCATGAAGACTATCTGGATCTAGATGTATCTCTAACTCTGATGGCAGATGCCCTAAATATCAAACCAGCATTAACGCACACTGAAAAGTTTCTTTGGTGACTATACCTCTCTAAGGCGAAAAGTTTTAACAAGTGGCCACTGTCTTCCTGTGAGGAGGCTTGAGAAGGAGAGCAAAGAAGCAAATCATCCTTATATAGCAACAAAATAGAGCCTCTAGGGAGCTTTACGTTGTCCTGATGGGCCTTCAGGATTTGTGAGAAATACACAGGACTCTCAGTAAAACCCTGAGGCATTACTGTCCAGATGAATTTTTTTTCTCTCAAATGAAGGCAAAAGGTATTTTTGAGCTGCATCAACTGGAATATTAAAGAATGCATTGCATAGATCAATTATAGTAAAAAATGTACTTCCAGCGAGAATGGACACCAGTGACACAGGAGTGTAAGAGACAGCAGGGTGTCCAGGACAACAGTGTGGCTTAGTGCTCATAGATCCTTGACAGACCTCCACCCTTGGCCAGCGGTGTTCTCACCAGTAAAATAGGGTGTTACAAGGGAAAATGAGACCTTGAGCCTTGTAGTCTCCTGTTATGGAGCTTATGCCTTGAAGGCTTCTTACTTATTGGCTATTGATTAATCCTCAGAAGAAGGTTTGAGGGATCTAATTTGAATCATGATGGGATTCACACTGTGAATTTTGCCAAAGTCATTGGAGATTTTGCCCTTAAGGAATGTGGTACCTGATTCCATAAGGGACAAACTGTCAGTGTTTTCAGAATCAGCTCTAGTACCGTCCAAGATGGAACAAATAAAAGATGTCAAAGGGTCATTTAATTCATGTGGTTGGTCAGTTGTGTTCAACTCTTTGTGACCCCGTGGACTATAGCCCACCAGGATTCTCTGTCTATGGAATTTTCCAGGCAAGAGTACTGAATTGAGTAGCCATTCTCTTCTCCAGGGAATCGAGCTCAGGTCTCCTGTGTTGCAGGCCACCAAGTTCTGGAATAGTTTCCTCTTCTGAGTGGAGGAAATTTTGGCATGGTACTTCTCTAAGAGATCTCAGCTTAATAAAGTCATGGGCGCTAAAGAACAATAGAGAAAAAGTTGTGTGTTTCTTAAAGGATCTAAATAAAATGGGATAGGCTCAAAGACAGGAACCTCTTGAAGTTCAATGGACATCCCACTATTTGAACTGTTTTTTAACTCAAAGGCAGGAACTGCTTTATAACAGTGGAGTTGAACACCAAATGTGTGGCTCTGGTGTCAGTTAGGACTGAAATAGACTCACTCCCATCCTGGAGAAGTATTTCCCCAAACCAGTTAAGAGGAAGGATTGAGAGGAGCCTTGTACTTCCTCAGAATCCTAGCATTAGAATTGAGGGGATGCTGGAAAGGCTGATTAGGATTTAAAATGGGTAGGCAACAAGGACCTACTGCATAGCGCAGGGAACTCTGCTCAATATTATGGAAAGCTCAATATTATGTGGCAGCCCAGATGAAAGGGAGATTAGGGGAGAATGGTGGCTGAGTCACTCTGCTTTTATCTGAAACTATCACAATATTGTTAATAAGCTATACTCCATTATAAAATAAAAAAAATTTTAATGTTCATTAGAGGAGTGAAAGTGCCTGAAACACTAAATTTGTAACAATCTCTTTCCCAATGTCTTGGTTCTTTGCAATAATAGCAGAAACTATAAGGGTTTGGTTCTATTTGGGAAGCTTCATCTGCTAGAGTTGAAAAACCCAGAATGTTGGTGATCTTCCACTTGGGTGATGCATCTAGAGTGGGAGGGAGCTGGTTTGCCAAACTCAGTAAAATCTGGAATGGACACAGTTTACCATTCCATCCTGATTCTTTTTAATGGAAAAGAATGTCTCAGTTCAGCCCAATAATAAGCATAGGTTGAAAGGTATGCAGGTAGAATCAACACCTGAAGGAAGACCAGAGTTTTCTTTAAAAATTGTGTACAGTTGTATTACAATAGTCATGAACAGTTTCATAAAATTTTTGTGTGCAAGCCTGAATTCTCTTCCAACATCAGGCTGTAGACAATTCTAGGAATTGCTTGATGAAGTCTCCTAACAATTGCCTGGCCTTGGTGACAGAAGTTAGTAAGCTGAACAGTCAAAATTCTAGTGATCTTCCAGGACTTTCCCAGTGATTTTCATCCAACACTGATCCCTGACTTCATCAATAAGCACATGAGCTAGCCAGTATAACTCAGAGAGACTAGGTTGATAAGTTTGAATGACTATATTAAGTCCCTAAACAAATCTATGAAGATATTCAGTTACTTTGGGAAAATCTTTGACTATGGCCCCCCATTCAGCTTTAGTCCAAGAAATATAAAAAATAAAGGGTTTAGCGTCTAGATCCTCAGAAGGCTTTTTTTTTTTAATTGGACTATAACTGTTTCACAGTGTTGTGATAGATTCTGCTGTACAATAAAGTGAATCACCTATATGTGCTCATAGATCCCCTCCTTCCTGGACCTCCCTCCCGCCTCTCTAGGTCATCACTGAGCTGAGTTCCCTGTGCCTGCAGCAGCTCTCCACAAGCTGGCTGTTTCACACGGCAGTGTATACATGTCAGCGCCACTTTCCCAGTTCACCCCACACTCTCCTTCCCCCTCTGTGGCCACAGGTCCCTTCTCTACACTGTGTCTCTTTTTCTGCCCTGCAAATAGGTTCATCTGTACCTTTTTTAAAAAATAGATTTTACATTTATGCATAAATATATGTTATTTGTTTTTCTCTTCCTGACTTGCTTTACTCCGTATGGCAAACTCCAGATCCATCCATGTCTCAACAAATGACCCAATTTCATTCCTATATATATTATACACACACACACACACACACACACACACACACACACACACATACACATACATACACACCACATCTTCTTTATTCATTCATCTGTTGATGGACATTTAGTTTGCTTCCATGTCTTGGCTATCATAAAGAGTGCTACAGTGAACTTTTGGGGTATATGTGTCCTTTTGAATTATGGTTTTCTCTGAGTCTATGCCCAGGAGTGGAATTACTAGATCACACAGTAGCTCTATTTTTAGTTTTTAAAGGCATCACCATACTATTCTCCATAGTGGCTGTATCTATTTACATTCCCACCAACAGTGCAAGAGGGTTCTCTTTTCTCCAGAAGGCTTATTTTTAAAGGGATAGGGTCTGACAAGTTCAAAGGAAGAGGGAGTGGGGACAGTTTCAGAGGAAAGGGGAAGTTCTGATGAGAACGTTAGTCCAGGGGAATTTAGGGTATAGAGGATGCATAGGCAGGGAAGATGAAGATGGTCCAGAGGTAGAGCCTGGCCGTGGGGGCCCAGGAGAGATACCAGATGGTGCTGGAGGCGGAACCTGAGACACACAAGCCAAGAAGAGTCCAGGGCTTCAGGAGGCATTTTTTCTTTGTTTGTTTGCTTCAGTTAATCTTAACATCTTACTCTATAGAAAGGCAATTTTAGGCTCTTGATAATGTTTGGAGTCCTCAAACTATCAATTCAAGTAGGCATTCCACTCTGTTCTGGAAATTTTTTAAATTATGGTAATCCAATTTGGTTTTAAGGAAATGACGTTTGGGAATTTCAGAAGTTCCCCATAATGTTCATTGATACTCTAAATTGTTGTTGCTCAGGTTGGTCCGTTTATTTGGAACTGCACCTGAGGAAGGACTGTCGCTTTACAGATTTTTTTAAACACATTTTAATTTATTGATTTATGTTTCTTTTGGCTGTGCTGGGTCTTTGCTTTGCACACCGGCTTTCTGTAGTTGTGGTGCTGGGGCTTAGTTGCGCCATGGCGTGTGGGATCTTCCTGGACCAGAGATGGAACCAGTGGCCCGGGAACTGCAAGGCAAATTCTTCGTCACTGGACCACCAGGGAAGCCCAGGACTGCCGTTTATTTATTCTGGGCTGTGCTGGATCCTTGCTGTTGCATGGGCTTCTCTCGTTACTGTGAGTGGGGCCACTCTAGCTGCGGAGCCCGAGCTTCTCATCACGGTGGCTCCTTTCATCTCGGAGCACAGGCTGTAGGGCGCACAGGCTTCAGCAGCTGTGGCACATGTGCTTCACAATCATGGTCCCGGGCTCGAGAGCACAGGTTCAATAGCTGTGGTGCACGGGGTTGGCTGCTCCCCAGCATGTGGGATCTTCCTGGACCAGGGATCGAACCTGTGTATCCTGCTTCGGCAGGTAGATTCTTTACCACTGAGCCAACACACAAGTCAGAGTCTCTACAGGAGAGTTGCCGTGGAAGTATTTATATAACTGAAACTCCATATCTCAGAAATTTCTCTCTAGAGTAAAACAGCAACCTTCAAATAGAGTTAGGGTTACAGCTTACAGCACAAACAGCTCAGTTCCAACAGCTTGCAACTCAAACAGTCTGCAAGCTAACACCAGCCAGTTCTGAGGAAACAGCTTGGTCCTGGAGAAGCTAGGTCAAAGACTTTTACAACCGGGTTCCAGAAACAACCTCTGTTCCAAAGGAATGGACTGATGGCTTCTCAGCGTCAGTTGAAATTTTTTTTGATTTTGAAATCAGACAGATGTGCCAAATGAATATCGCATACAGAACAAGACCTTAACCAGAAAGACCTTAAAAGAGATCCTGAAAGAAGTCTAGAGAGCTTCAAATGCAAAGAGGGAATGAACTGGGATTCTGAAGAAAGACATACCTTCAGACTTCAGGGTTGTTGAGAAAAGCAGTGAGTGACAATGGGCTCACTTGTGGATATTGTACCTGTTAGCTCACCAGCCTGGAACCTTTGAGATTCTTCTCTGTTCCTTGTACAGGCCGCCAAGATGTTAACTTAAAGCAAATAGACTGCCAGATATTTCTCCAACAAAAATGGATATATTGGGGATCAGCAAGTAATTACAATTTGGCATCTGCAACCATGGTGAGCCATGGTGAGCCACATCCAACTCTTTGCAGGGCAAGAAAAGGAGAACTCTTTTATAGAGGGAAGGAGGAAGTTGAGGGGACCAGAGTAAAAGAGTTCATAGCTTTTCATCAACTGAGTGCCTGCCAGGAATAAAGAGGAGTCTTTCTTCTTCATGCTGGGCTTCCCCTCTGGTCTCCTGATTCTTTTTAATTGAGGTTTCTCTCTCTCTTTTTTAAAACAACATCACGAAAGTGTTTATAGCATAGTTCAGTGCCTGGAACATAGAAGATCCTCAACAGCCAGTTCCTGAGTGAATGGATATGCCCTTAGAGGCTTTGCTGCTGCTCTCCTTTCTGCCTTGCTGGCACGTCCTGCTGGGTGAAGATGATATTGTGGGACCCCCTTGGGCATGCTGTTGGGAATTTTCACTTTCCCGTTATGTTTTCTGCCTGGCACAATCATAGTTATTTTTCAAGCTCAGCTTAAATATCAGCTCTTCTGTTAAGCTTTCCTTGAGTTTGTAGATCAACTCTTTCCCAAGGGGTTAATCCTTTCCTTCTTTGTACTTCTATACCCCTTGGTGAATGCAGATTCCAAGTGCTTTGCACTAAGGATTCAGCATTTGGTATATGTATTATATCTTACTCTTTGATTACAAACTGAACTCCTTGAAAAGTCTTTGTTCTTTTGATTATAGCATCAGCATGCATAGGAAACACTGAATTTTTATTTGGTCTAGTTGGCTAGAGAACTTAAAAGCAAGAAGACTAAGAACTGTTAACTCAATTGCACACATTAAACAGGTATGCCTAGATTTAAATTTTAAGCAAAATAATAATAATAATGGTTTGCCTTTCCAGGATGTTTGAATCATCTTTACTTGATATTATTTCCTTTCTCTTATTGGCTAATTTGTCGCAGACATCAGGAAAATCCAGGTCCTGGTTTCCCAGGAGTTTTTGAGAGGAGAGCAGGTTTCAAATCCATGGATTTCTTGCCTCCAAAACTTCCCACGTTCCAGTGAACAAACATAAATTTGAAGACCTTCTCTCCAAACCAAAGCAGTGATGTAGATCAAGTTGCAGGAGAATGGGAGACCAGCTGGGGAAGGTCAAGGGAATGTTGTCATCCTGGCACACAGAGCTTTAGAACACAGTGAGGCGCCAGGCCTGCAACTGTTCCCAAATATACCCGTTTGGTTACAGTATGTTACAGTTCCTGAGACCAACACCTGCTTACTTTCCCAATGAGTGGCTGAAATACGTGCTCTAATCTTTGAAGGTAAACACATTTCCCATCTGTTTGCACAAGGTTTCTGCAAAGACAAAGGAAAATTCTTATTGGCAAATTTCCTACTTCTAGCTCAAGATCATCCTGTTGCTTTACTACAATTTATGATCCTCTAGGAAAGTAAAACAAACAAACAAACAAAAACTGAAAACAATAAAACCAACTCCAGAAATTTTTCTCAAGTTGTTGGCACTGAAAGACTCAACTGATAGACTGTCCCACCATTCCTGAGGTATCCTAACTCCTAAAAGATCACTATGTACAGCCCAGCTGGTCTCAACCCTCAAATGTGGAAGCTAATTATTGAAGTCACATTCTCCTTGATTTGAGATCTTTGACGGACATCTAGAAACTTGGCCATCACTTCACACCTGACATAGTGTCAATCAGTTGGAGGAAAAAAATTTTTTATGTCAATCAAGAAGTCCTTGGGGATGTTGTAACCTGTTATGATGCATTACCCTTTGACCACTGTGACTTAAAGGCTCTGGCACTAAAGAGCATGTGCCAGAAATAATTAGAAGCTAATCTTACTTAGCATTCACATATAAATGAAGCATTTAGTATGGAAGTGTTTATACTGTCTGAATAAGAAGGCTGAGAAGTCCATCTTCCTAGGTGCCACCATCAGCGTTACTATTAATTAAATGTAGTGAGTTGAGATTCAAAGTTGTTGCCCTAACACTGCAAATATTTAACACCCATGCGAGGACTATTACCCTGTATTAATGTCCTGCCACAAGTGTTAACAAGGCCAGTATTGCAAACTGACTAATTCTCAATGCTCCTAGCATCCCATGGTGAAAGAGATGGATTTTCCAGGAAACTGCCATTGTGGAAAACTGCGATATATAGGGCTGAGGCTGGCCTTACACATTTTAGTGGTTACAAAAATGTCTCCCCCACCCCTGGTGAGTTACAGCTCACTGAGGTGTGGCGCTGAATCACCGTATCTCTCCCAGTAACTGCTCTGTTGTGCCTGGGCTCAGGGGCATTCATCTGAATGACACCAACCTCAAGATCGGAATTTGGGCTTTAAATCTTGAGCATGTGATGTTTTTTCTTTATGGACTAGATTTCAGAGAGCCCCCCAAAAGAGAGAGAATCACCAACACACACCCAGCTTGCACTTGTTCACAACTCATCTTGCCCACAGCAACATCCTGTCCTTAGAATGACCTTACAGAAACAGGAGAGCTAAAGGGAATAGCTGCAAAGATGAGAGTGGCTGAGGAGTAAATAAAACAATAGGAAGGCAGCCGGGGGCCTCGGTGCCCAGACTGAACCAGAATAAAACAAATTCATTATACTGTAAATTGCTCATGCTATATGGAGTCTATTATGAGGAGTTTGTGAGACTGGGAAAGGGGGGTGGATTCCAACTATTTTCAGAGCCCATGGATCACCCTAACACCCTCACCGCCAAAGAAACCTAACTCCTGATGGATTGCTCGTGGTTGAGGAGGGTGAGAAGAGAGTAGGTAAATTAAACCCCCAGATAGCCCTATCTGTGGTGTAAAGCATTTTACACATCTTTCTTCTACATTTGGGCTGAGGATGCCTGAGAATAATTTGCCATCCTCAGGGCCCAAATCAGGGTTAGCCAGAATGTCTCGTGCTCAGTATATTTCTGCTGACTTCCAGAGGATTGTCCTGAAGTGTGTTAAACCACTTAGCATGTAGTAAGCACTCAGTAAATATCAGTGATCCAGTAGCTGAACAACTGCTTCCTCCATTTAAACCCCCCCCCCCCCCCCCCCCCC